>VWZY01012657.1:48438-62713 GCA_013399075.1 Chloroceryle aenea
GAGGGACTCTTCACAAGAGTGTCCAGAAATAGGACGAGGGGAAATGGTTTTAAACTAAGGGAAAATTGGTTTAGATTGGATCTTAGGAAAAAGTTCTTCAGTATGAGGGTGGTGAGACTCTGGAATAGAATGCCCAGAGTGTCTGTGGATGGGCCCTCCCTGGGGTTGTTCAAGGTCAGGTTGGATGAGGCCTTGAGCAACCCAGACTAGCTGAGCAGCATCCCTGCTCATGGTGGGGAGGTTGGATTGCATGATCTCTAAGGTCCCTTCAAGCCTAAGCCATTCTATGATTCTATGAAAACCTGCCTTGAGAGTAAAGAGGTAACAACAACCACAGAAATAGTATATAGTAGTTGTTTATTAGCAACGTGAAGCTGTCAATTTCTGTAGTGGTATTTCAGTAGTGACTATCTACATAATCTAAGAATATGATTGGTCTTTAGTGTGATCACTAAGAACATGCTTGTTTTCTATCTTGTTTTAACCTTCAAGAGAGTCAGGTAAGTACTATATAAATGTCAGTCATTCTAAGACTGGGGAAAATGGATTCATGAGTAAGCAGGTATTCAAAATTACTTCCTGAATGTACTGATGTTAAACTGAAGTCTGTAAACCCAATATTAAAATGACAAATGTATGTATGTAAAAACCCAGTAAAACCAAAATAGTAGTTTCCAAGTCCATTAAAGCTTGAGATTCCTCGTGCAGTTTGTTTAGAATCTAAGAAAGGAAGTAAGAAATCTGGCTTTTGTTACCAACCATGCCACTTAGCATGAACGAAGCAATTTCATTGTACCAACACTTTCTTCAGTCAGAAAAATTACAACAACTGAGGTTTCTAGGAGCATCCAGAAACATATTTCACACAAAAACTGAAATATCACTGGAGATTCTCAACTAGACACGGTCCTGAGCAATCTGCTCTAACTGGACCTATTCTGAGCAGAAGACCATTCTAGATGACATATAAAGATCTCTTTTAATCTATGTAATTACAGGATATAAAATTGTAGTTTGTCTGTATTACAGGAGTATAATTATCTTGGCACTTTGCCCATTTCAAATATCGGGAAAACTAAAGATGCATCAAAAGAGCCAACTGCGCCTAAATATAAGTATCTGCTTTCCATAAATTATCTCAGTCCTGCCAGGCATGAATTTTGATGACAGCATTAATGAAACACAAACCTTCATTTGGAGCTGGGGGAAGGACGGGGGAAAGACAAAAATCCCCCCAAAGCAACAGTTACATTCACTCCCATGACTACAGGTGACTACAAGCAGCTTTTACTCTTTTTTTAACTGTGTGTTTGTCAGAGCACAGAATATCTTCTGTGTTTGAAAAAGATAATCCAAAGTGGTGTTTGGGTTCTAAATCAAAGAACCGAAGACCTGGGAAATACCTGCTTTAGGGTTATCCATGTCAGTAATTTTAGTTACATCCTCAGTCTGTATGGTTAAAAGGACAAATGAAGAAACCGTACATGACCACATAATGTTTCTCATCAAGCACATAGGAAAGGTTGTACAGGCAACCAGAAACTGTATTTTACAGATTCTAAGTTCTTGTCTTTTCAATCTGTAAAGCAATAAAGATATCACTTACAAAAAGTATATACTCTTATTGCATTAGAGACTTAAAGCATCCTGTGAGAAGGAACCACAGCCCTTCCATGTCAAAAACATGTTACTGTAACTGGAACAGACCAACAATTGTCTCTCACAGACTTCTGCTACTGGGGAGGCAGGACTGAGATCCAGTACAGTGGCTCTGAAAGCCAGGTAGCCTTGAGCAATGCACTATGCCAGCCCATCCTCATTGAACTTAGTCTATACTGGACATGCCTACATTGAACATGTCTGAATTGGTAGCTTGCTTCAAGGAATTCTTGTTTTTCATGTAAGTTGCCTCCACTGACAAGATGTTGGTTCTGATACATGAGTTTTTCCCTGAAATTTGCACTCGTCACAAACTAAACCAGAAGCTCTGATCTAAAGGTTGGAACAACTGGGGGGAATGCCAGTGCTGACCTGCTGCAGAAATGAAACCAGCAAGATGAGTTTGAGAAATTCCTTCCCATGTTACCACACCAGAAGGAACCAGGCATTTCTAACACACGATAGAACAGTACACCAACTCTTGAGTATACGCGTTACTTTAGCATAGCATGGTTAAAATGAAAATTAAAGAATGCATCAAGAGAAGGGAATAATTTACTTCCCAGATTGGCATACGAAGGGGTAAATTGGCATATGGAGTAAATTGGCACACCAATTAGCTATACAATCAGAAGGACATTACATGATTAGCTTCCTCTCCACTTCTTAAGGCATCTCCTCACACAAATCTTTTGTACTTTGAAATGGGTAAACAGCAAATCCCACAGGAAGATTGTTTCCCTAAACAACATGGCACTTTAATTTTTAGCCTAGACTATTAATTCTTGAAACAGTTTACTACCAGAAAGAGTGAAATTTGTTTTCCTGACAAGTCAGCAGGACTTACTCAGCTTGTGTATTATATCGCAGGGCATCTTCCTCTTACTTAAATTGGCCATTACTTCTTGGTATAATTCTCTGAATTTCTTTAATGGTTTTGAAACTTTTAAATTCTTTTTTAGTTTCAGTTTCAAATAATTTTAACTCAGGAAAGTAATACAAGGAAAAGTAATCATCACTCAAAATGAAGCAAAGTCTGGGTTTGTTAAGAGTTACTTAAAATGCACACAAAACTCTAAAGTAAAGCTTACGTTAGTCTCAGTTACCCAAGGCCTTTGCCCTGAAGAACACTGTCCTAGGTTCAGATAGCATAGGGTTAATTTTCACCAGAAGATGGAAGGAGGGGGCTCAACCAGCACAGACAAGGAAACCAGGAAAGGGGTTATTCCCAGTACAGAAAGACAGAGGCACAGAAACTCTGGAGGAAGTTCACACCCCTTGAGGTCTCGTGGGGTGGTTTCTCAGCTTTGTTAGCCCTTGTTTTTTTGTTGTTGTTATTTACTAATACTGTTGCTCTTTTTGTTACTTATTTTACTGTGGTGTTGTGTTAAAACCTCCTTATCTTAACCTGCAGGTTATTTGCACTTTTACTGCCTTTTCTCATTCCCAGGGGAGTTAGCTGAAGCAGCCACCTGGCTGGCTCTAAACTAACAGTCATTTTGGCACCCACCATGGGGCCCAAGGCATTGAGATAAGGACAAAATCTGACAAAGCACTTTTGGTGTGATTCGTTTGTTTGTTTGGGTTTTTTGGTTTGGGGTTTGTTTAAGCAAAACAAACAAAAAGCCACCAAAACAAACCCACAAACTCAAACAATTTTCTTATAGACACTTCTTTTGTGTATAGTAGCTAAACAGTGCAGGTTGACAATGCTAGCCCCTTTGTTCTCACGGTGGTCTCTTGTAAACCCTTATGCATTCCATGTGTTTGTGGTGTCGGTGGTGGTTATCACCTTTGGGAAATGGACCAAGGATCTCATGTTGTTATACTGGATATTGGCAACTTATGACATGATCATGTCACTAGATACAATGTTAGGCTG
The DNA here is from genome assembly GCA_013399075.1 of Chloroceryle aenea. Taxonomy (NCBI): domain Eukaryota; kingdom Metazoa; phylum Chordata; class Aves; order Coraciiformes; family Cerylidae; genus Chloroceryle; species Chloroceryle aenea. The sequence goes on from VWZY01012657.1 coordinate 51,980, forward strand.
ATACACGTGTATGGCCGTGGCTTTTGTTAGTGATCTCACCCAATCCAGGGGTGAAACAGGGCAGGAGACTTGCTCAGTTTTTGAGAATTTTGACTATCCACGGAACGTCCAGGCCAGCATGCTCTCAGCGATATGCCCTTTGAATGTTTGCCAAAGGTTGTTTCAGGTTGCACAATTCTTGTCTAAAAGTATCACCCAGAGGTTTATGTGAGGCTGGATAATTATGAGTGGCAGGGGGTGTGGGAAAGTATGGGCAACTGTCTAGCACAGTGCTCACCTCCAATGGTTTGGAATTTCACCCCTGAATGAGTGCAGAACCCTGATAAACTAGGAAGGTATACTTCTGTTGTCAACCTGGCAATTCCCGAGAGAGACAAGATACTGCAACACGTTGGGGCCCTGCCCACATCTACTGCATCCTTTTCGACACTATTCAGTGCCCTCAAGAGGAAAAGAACATCTCCGAACCTAAAAAGAGACAGGCAGGTGCTGCAGCTGAACCAGAGAACCAACCTGTGCCTCTGTCAGTTGCCTCTATCCAGAAAAAGAAATAAAGGAAAAAAATCATTTTGCATAGTGAGGAATGTCAATGATCCAGGGCCATCATGAGAACACGAGGAATAGACAGAGGTGATCACTCGATCCATGTCCCTGAGTGAGAGGAGATGTGTGAAAGGAACTGGCTGNCGAGAGAGACAAGATACTGCAACACGTTGGGGCCCTGCCCACATCTACTGCATCCTTTTCGACACTATTCAGTGCCCTCAAGAGGAAAAGAACATCTCCGAACCTAAAAAGAGACAGTCAGGTGCTTCAGCTGAACCAAAGAACCAACCTGTGCCTCTGTNACCAGAGAACCAACCTGTGCCTCTGTCAGTTGCCTCTATCCAGAAAAAGAAATAAAGGAAAAAAATCATTTTGCATAGTGAGGAATGTCAATGATCCAGGGCCATCATGAGAACACGAGGAATAGACAGAGGTGATCACTCAATCCATGTCCCTGAGTGAGAGGAGATGTGTGAAAGGAACTGGCTGCCTTCCAGGTGAGCAGATCATCACCTGGCTGCTCTGACTCCGGAATGGCAGGGCTGGTAGCTTGGAGGGGTGCTTTTACTTAAAGGGGTGTGCAGCACACCTGGAATCAACTGCCCCAGGGGTGGAAACACAGCCCCACCATCTGTCATGGAGGGATCCATACTGCACTGGAGAAAGGTGGGGGTCCAGAACACCTGCAATACATTGACAGCATCATTGTATGGGGTGACACAGCAGGCAAAGTTTTCAAGGTAGAAAGAAAATAACTGAAGTCCTCCTGAAGGCTAATTTCATCATAAATCAAAGTAAGGTTAAGGGACATGAGACATCCAGTTTAGGAATGAAGTGGCAAAATGGGCATTGCCAGACCCCAATGGATATGATCAATAAGATAGCAGCTATGTCCCCACCAACCAGCAAAAAGGAAACTGCCTTTCCTGGGCACTGTGGGTTTCTGGATAATACACATCCCAGACTATAGCCTGATTGTGAGCCCTCTCTACCATGTGACCTGGAAGAAGAATGATTGTGAATGGGGCCCTGAGCAGCGACAAGCCTTTGAACAAATTAAATCAGAGATTGTGCATGCAGTAGCCCTCGGGTCAGTCCAGGCAGGACAAGATATTACAAATGTGCTCTACACCACAGAAGGGAAGAATGGTCCTAGCCGGAGCCTCTAGCAAAGAGTGCCCAGCGAGACCCAACACCGACCCCTAAGGTTTTGGAGTCGGGGGTACAAAGGACCTGAGGCCAACTATAACCCATCTGAAAAAGATATTCTGGCAACATATAAAGGAGTTTGAGCTGCCTCTCAAGGGATTTGGACTGAAGAACAGCTCCTCCTGGCACTCTGCTGGTGCTGGACTGGATGTTCAAAAGGAGGGTCTCCTCTGTGCACCATGCAGCTGATGCTGAGTTAAGTGTGTTTCACTGATAATGCAATGGGCTCAGAGAGCCCTGGCGACCCAGGAATCTTGGAAGTCATCACAAACTGACCAGAGAACAAAGATCTTGGGACACAGAGAGCGGAAGAGGAGACAACATGAACTGAGGAGGACCCACCCTATAAAAAACTACCAGATAATGAGAAGTGATATGCCCTGTTAACTATGGGTCCTGTCACACTGTGGGAAAACATCAGTGGGGGATAGCTGCTATATGGAGACCCACATGATGCACTGCCAAAGCTTCTGAAGGACAAGGTGAATCGAGTCNGTGAATGGGGCCCTGAGCAGCGACAAGCCTTTGAACAAATTAAATCAGAGATTGTGCATGCAGTAGCCCTCGGGTCAGTCCAGGCAGGACAAGATATTACAAATGTGCTCTACACCACAGAAGGGAAGAATGGTCCTAGCCGGAGCCTCTAGCAAAGAGTGCCCAGCGAGACCCAACACCGACCCCTAAGGTTTTGGAGTCGGGGGTACAAAGGACCTGAGGCCAACTATAACCCATCTGAAAAAGATATTCTGGCAACATATAAAGGAGTTTGAGCTGCCTCTCAAGGGATTTGGACTGAAGAACAGCTCCTCCTGGCACTCTGCTGGTGCTGGACTGGATGTTCAAAAGGAGGGTCTCCTCTGTGCACCATGCAGCTGATGCTGAGTTAAGTGTGTTTCACTGATAATGCAATGGGCTCAGAGAGCCCTGGCGACCCAGGAATCTTGGAAGTCATCACAAACTGACCAGAGAACAAAGATCTTGGGACACAGAGAGCGGAAGAGGAGACAACATGAACTGAGGAGGATCCACCCTATAACAAACTACCAGATAATGAGAAGTGATATGCCCTGTTAACTATGGGTCCTGTCACACTGTGGGAAAACATCAGTGGGGGATAGCTGCTATATGGAGACCCACATGATGCACTGCCAAAGCTTCTGAAGGACAAGGTGAATCGAGTCAGTTTACACAAGTAAAAGCCATCCAGCAGGCTTTAGATATTGAGTGGCCAGTGCTCTCTCTAGTGACTCACAGATGGTGGCAAACGCCCTGTGGGTGTGGTTGCAGAAGGGAAAGCAGAGCAGCTGGCAGCACGGAAATAAACCCATTGGGGCTGCTGGATTATGGCAAGATATCGTTGCTCAGGTGGAGGATCTGGTGGTAAAGGTATAACTTGGGGATGCCCATGTACACAAAAGTCAAGCTACTGAAAAGCAGCAAAACAGCCTGCAGGCAGATCAGGCTGCCAATATTGGAGTGGCTCAGGTGGATTTGAACTGGCAATATAAGGGTGAATTATTTATATCTCAGTGGGCCCATGACACCTCGGGTCATCAAGGACAAGATGCAACATATAGATAGCCTCAAGACTGAGGAGTGGATCTCACCCTGGACACTACTGCAGAGGTCATTCATGCATGTGAAACATATGTTACAATCAAACAAACCAAGCAGATAAAGCCCTAGTGGTATAACGGATGATGGCTGAAATATGAATACAGAGAGGCCTGGCAGATTGGCTAGATCACACTCACACAAACCCTCCAGGACAAGCTCTACATGCTCACAATGATGGAAGCAACCACTGGATGGCTGGAAATGTATCCAGTGCCCCATGCCACTGCCCAGAACAGCATCCTGAGCCTTGAAAAGCAAGTCCTATGGAGACACAGCACCCCAGATGGAATCAAGTCAGACAATGGGACTCATTTCTGAAACAGCCTCACAGACACCTAGGTCAAGGAGCAAGGCAGTGAGTGAGTCTATCACATCCCCTATCATGCCCCAGTCTCTGGGAAAACTGAACGGTACAAAGGACTAAGTGGTCTTTAAGTGAATATGAGCCAGCAGTGTGCCCAGGTGGTAAAGAAGGCCAATGGATCCTGTCTTGTATTAGAAACGGTGTGACAGGTAGAAGTAGGGAGGTGATTGTCCCCCTGTACTCAGTGCTGGTGAGGCCTCACCTTGAGTACTATGTCCAGTTCTGGGCACCTCAGTACAAGGATATCAAGGTGCTGGAGCAGGCGCAGAGGAGGGCAACGAAGCTGGTCAAGGGACTGGAGAATAAATCATATGAGGACCATTTGAAGGAGCTAGGTCTGTTTAGTTTAAGGAAGAGGAGGCTGAGGGGAGACCTCATCACTCTCTACAACTACCTGAAAGGACATTGTAGAGAGGTTGGTGCTGGTCTCTTCTCTCAGGTAATTAGTCATAGAACCAGAGGGAATGGCCTCAAGCTGAAAGAAGGTAGGTTTAGACTAGACACTAGGAAAAAATTCTTCACGGAAAGAGTGGTAGGATATTGGAATAGGCTTCCCAGGGAGCTGGTTGAGTCGCCATCCCTGGTTGTGTTTAAGAATCGCTTAGATGTTGTGTTGGGGGATATGGTCTAGGGGTGAACTTGTAGAGTAGGGTGAAAGGTTGGACACAATGATCCCATGGGTCTTTTCCAACCTAGATGATTCTATGACTATTAAAAAACAAACAGAAAGCAAAGCAGGGGACACACAGTCCCTGTAAAAAACTGGGACACAAATTTAGCAAAGGCCACCTGGCTGGTCAACACCAACAGAGCTAGCCCTGCTTACTCAAAATTGCCGCATCCTGTAGAAGGAGATAAATATCCCTGTAGTGCAAATGAAGAATGTCTTAGGGAAGATGGTCTGTGTCTGCCCTGCTTCAGGCAAAGGTGGGTGTACCTGGTGGGTGATGTGGGAGGACAGAGAAGTCCAATGTGTACCCTAGGGTGACTTAATTTTGGGTGAGAACAGTCAGTAAATTAAGCTGTATATTGTTAATTGTTAAATAATTTTTCTGGATATAACATAGATGGTGTATAGAATAAGGGGTGGATAATGTCCTGGCTTCGGATAGGACACGATTAATTTTCACGAGAAGATGGAAGGAGGGGGCTCAACCAGCACAGACAAGGAAACCAGGCAAGGGGTTATTCCACACCATCCCAACATCATGCTCCATAGAGAAAGATGGGGCACAGAAACTCAGGGGGAAGTTTATATACCCCCCTCGAGGTCTCATAGGGTGGTTTCTCAGGTTTGTTAGCCCTTCTTTCTTTGTATATATTTGTCACTGTTATTCTATTAATACTGTTGCTCCTTTTGTTACTTATTTTGTTGGGGTGTTGTATTAAAACATTATCTTCACCTGCAGGGTTTTTGTATTTTTTCCTGCCTGGGGCAGGGTGGAGGGAAGTTGTGGGGGGTGAAGAGGCCACAGAGCTGGCTCTAAACAAGCACAAGTGTACAGTCTAAACAGACATGAAGCAGAGACAAAAATATTACAACCAATCAACTGTAACCAGTGTTTACTATATGGCATCTTTAAACATATTGAAACAGTGGTAAAGTGACAAATTGAAGTAGATGTTTCTTTTAATACACAGAAGGTCAGGGATTTGCTCGTTGTGCAGTTACATCTGCTGGTCAAAAGCCTATGAACAGGCCTGAGATACGGGGTTCTCTTCCAGCCTTTGTAACTACAAAAACCTTTAAGAAACTGTTGACACCTGGGAACAAATTAGTAATAATCCTGTCTCTCAAATAAAGAAATCATTTAGTTCTATAACAGAGTAAGACATTTTTTTTTTTTTTCCTCTCGTGAAAGGCACTAGACTTTCCCTAGATGTCTCACAACCAGCAGTGGATTCTCCTAGCAAGCAGCAAACAATCCCATGGTTTGTTTGGAACAAATGAAGAAAAGCAGGCTGTTGGACAGCCACAGAAGAGTAGAGAACTCAGAAGTCTCTCCACACTGTCACATAGAAATGTTATTACAAAAAAACATCTAGTGAGTATCTTTCCATTTTCTGTGGAATTGCTAAGGACATGTTTCAGCGTCACAAAAAAAAACACCACACACTGAAAAAGCAAAGGCTAATCCATCATTCTTATCACACAATGTTTTGCAAAAAAACATATTTGCCCTTCCTCAAATATTATCAACAAAGCAGAAATATGTATCACAAAAAGTTCTTTAGATCACCTGAAAGCAGAAATATTCCAGAGATTATTTTATTTTTAAATAGTCAATGTTATGGCAAATTTAGTTCTGATTAATGGAGAACACAAAAAGTCAAAAAATTACCCACTGCACATTTCTTGAAGGCATTTCAAATAAAATTCCATGTTACAGCTTTATCTATTTTTATTTTTTATGATTAGGTAAAGATATTAGTGATATTTGTAATGCAATACTTCTATGCATGTCAACTAACAATCGGTTGTTTTAACTTCAACACACTGAACTGAGACTCTTTCTAACTTGTCTATAACACCAAGTATCCTTAGTACTGGCCTTCAGCAAGAAAGCCTCAGACAACATGCAAAATTCATTTTCCCTTAGCCAAAACACTGGGTAGGCTAAGAAACCACTATAGGAATTCCCACAATTACTTGCTTATAAACCAGTTTTGCATCAGATGCATTTCTGAGCATAAACACTACCTTCTCTCCCCCTCCAGAAATATCACCTGAGTTTCTCTTTTTCTTCAAATCTAAAGTAGTTGTTACTGAAGAAAAATATGTTTTTCACCATGTTTCATTCATAGAAGGTTATACATAATATACAAATGCTATAGTTGCTTAAACTGAAAATTTGATTTGATATTGCTATTCAGTTACCTACCATCACTTTAATGATACCACTAACAAATAAAGTAACTTTATTCAAACAGGAAAATGTATTTGGTTTAGAAATGTATATTGTAAAGAATAAAAATAGTATTATAAATTAATATTGACTGTGAATTGCCTAAGAAGGTTAAGATGTAGGTTGTGTTGGGTTTAATCTGGTATTTCTTGAATAACTATATACACCTTAGAAGGGCCAGAAATACAATGTGGGGAAAAATAAAAAAATAAAAAAATCAGCCATGCAAGTAATCTTAGGCAATGGTATTGTAAACCACAAGCATGCCTCCTCTCATCCCCTCAGCAGACACATACAGGAATCACAGTGTGGGACTTCCACTTGTGGTGCCCAGATTGTAACTGACAGAAGGATTCATTCTGAAGTCATATTGGGAATACACTGGTGTTACTTCTCAGCTATGTAAGAGTAGCAAGTGGTGAGAAAGGTAAAATTTCAAAGTTAATGTATTTACAGGCAGTCAATTCACCTACTTTTAATTGTTTGGAGGTCCCTTTGAATTAAAAATTAGAAATCAAATTTGTTGTGACTAAGTTGTGAACAAGTAAGCCTGACAACACCACTATATTTATCCAGAAGAAATAAAGTTATTCTTGAGCTGTCAGTCAACTACCTTTCATATTTACTAAATTCTTGTTTTAAGAAGTGCTCACAAAGAAAAAAAAAAAAAGTCAGGAAATCGCTAAAGGCATAGGTTGAAGTATGGCAATATAGCACAGCAACAAAAAAAACCCACATGAAATCAGACAGTGATTACCTTTATGTGATATACCTTTATGTGATATACTCAATTACTTAATGGCCAGCAGGCTTAATGTTATTCACACAGTAAGAAACAAAGTTACACCAAAGTTAATAAAATCAAGAGGTTTATTGAATATCCCAATTTTATCTCATGACTTTTCAGAAGTTCATTTAACAGCAGCACAAGATCTACTTGAAGAGTTAGAAGACAAATTCGGGGTAATACTAAAATAAGGGAGGTTTTGGCCAAAGAGACACAATGACAATTCATTGTTAAAAACAAATATGACAAGCATAAGGTCAGAACTAAACAGCCACATACTGTCATTATGCTTTTAGTTCAGCAATATTTTTTATCGCGTAATTTAAGATGCCAAAAATGTGCTATAGTATTTGCAAAATATGTACCGGCAAGTCATTACATAAGTTAGATGCAAAATTTGGCCACATCTTATATCAAAACATTCCAGGATATTTTTGATAGATCAACAGCAGTTGTGCTTTAGTGTATCTCTACATGTGATTCACTACTGAGAACTGCAGTGGTTTTATTTCTGTTTCTGATTTAATTGACCTTAAAGCAGAATATTCTGGATTTACAGTGACACTGTAGATTCAACTGCATAAGTGTTTGTGATATGTAAAAGTATATTGTTTACATCCAAATCTGTTAGAGGTTGTTTTTTAAATGTACCACAGAACCAAATTTCAGAGAGTCCCTGCTTAGAACTCAAAGTGGAACACAGTAAAGATTTTTGACTCAAGCCCCGCTTCTCCCATGCCTCAGCCTAAATCTGTAACTTTATTCATGAGCATATTTTAATGTGAAACAATGATAACTGCTACAAAAATGCCAATAAGTAAATGGTCATTGACTCTAAGGCAGTTAGTTGGTAATCATCAGTAGAGGATGTCTGAATCACCAGCAGAATACCATTTACCCATTTATGAAAAATAAATGAATCTACAGATTAGGCCAAAATACAGACTACAAATCTTTTGTTTACATGCATATTTTAAAATACTTCTAAAATTTGTATTTCACAGTATTGATTTGTAAATTAGTGCTACATTAAATCAGGATTGTTATGAGATGGTATGTGCATAGACCCAGAGCAACTATTTAAGTAAGGTTTTTTTTAGATCTGCAAGTAGTATGGCTATTTTTATCAGACTGACCTTAAACATTTTCACACAATCTTTCATGATAAAAATTCAATCCTAATGATTGTGCCTGGGCTCTACTACATCCTAAAACAAAACAAGACCACTGCAGACAGATTTTACTCAAATGTTGACATTCAAAATAAGACAACAAAAAATATAAACCCAAAATGCAATTAGTAATAAATGTAAAGAAACACAAAATATGGATCCTTGATGCGCCTGCTTCAGGATACAGAAAGTCTTTTGAATAATAGACTGCCTATACACAATGCTTTTCTAACACTTTAGTTATTTATAAACAAAAGAATATATGTTGTTGAATACATTATTATGCTGCTACAAGGAAAAAGAGGTATTATTTCATGGAACTTGCTTTTATTTTAATCTTGTGCTTCTATTATGAAGTAACTAATACAGTTTTACTCATCCCTTACACACAGGAATGTGCATTACACACAGGGATGCATCACATACGGGTTTGGTTTTTTTCCTAAGAAATCATTAGCAGGCTTGGCACTGGATGCAGAAATTGGATTTTAAAAACAGTCCTTCACAAATTCTACATGCTACACAACCTCATATATCACAGAAGAATGAGTACACTGTGATTTAACTGTCTGCACAAATGCAATCCATAACAAAGAGCAACAGAAAGACTACTTGTTAGACCAGTATAGGATTGTCAGAGATGGATATGGTAACACAATGGGCAGTCTCATATTCAAAACAGTAAGCCAGATATTCAAAACCCAAGGGGAAAGAAAAGCCCCCAAACAAAACAAAACAAAACAAAAAATTATTCACCCAAACAACATTTTGCAAAGCCACTACTACTTATGAACTAAAAATCCGAAACCTTTCAATATTTTCTTCTAGCACATTACTCTAAAATGATTTATTTTCAGTAACCAATCCAGTATAAAATAAATGCAGAAGTGCATCAGGGGTAATCCAAAATATAACAGAACTCCCACGAAAAATGTGTCTTTGTTTTCCAGGAACTGTATAGAAAAAGTTTACTTCACCGAAAAGCCTGGATACATCCAGGCTCACAGTCATGATAGCTAAGTGGTTACGAACACGGTGAATACATTAAGCTCTGAAATGCTCACTGACAGATGCAGCACCCATCCCTTGTACCCGCACTTGGAAACTCCTGAGCTAGGAAGGACCGACTGGAATGACCCAGGTAATAAAGCTTCACTGCAAGAGATCTGACACCTTTAAAAGTACAAACCAACCACAGCATGGAGCTCTCATTCCCCAAAGAGCAAACTAAATAGCTCCCTTCACCTCGCATACCCCTCTTCCCTAGCACCGTGTGCACGCACATGAACCGCAAGACCTCATCCTCATGACACGTACGTACAGACTCACAGGACACAACTCTTAATTCCCCGGGAATGCTCACACCCCCCCTTGCAGGCGGATAGTGCAACCTTTCCCTCATTGCACAAGCGCACAGGCAGAACCCCTCTCTGAACGTGAGGAGTCCCGCTTCCCCGGTAGCACAAGCGAAGGCACACAGAGAACGCCGGCGCCCCTCCCAATCGCAGACACACACACACACACAGAGCACAATAACCCTCCCACTGCGCGCACACAGCACAACACCCACCCTGTGCACCCACATGCACACGCGGGCAGGGCTTCGCGGGAGCTTCTGTCCCCGCAGCCTTTCCACACACGCCCAGACGGAGCACTTGCACAGGCTCACGCTGCTGGGGTACCCTCGCCCCTTGCACCCCACGGCGGCAGTCCGACCGCTGGAGCACCTCTGCCTTTGCACACGCAGTAGAAACCAGGTGTCCCCCGGTGCGCAGCCGGCCACCACAGAACCACAGAGCAGGAACGCTCGCCTCGGAAGGACACGCGGCAGAAGCAACCCCCCAGTGCAGGCAGGGGGAGCACCCCACCACTGCACCCCCCAGCTCCTCCAGCCCCACTGCCCCTCTGCATGAAAGGGTAGTTCCTCACTGTCCCGTCCTTCCCCCCAAACGCGCAGCCTCCTGCTACTCCCACTGCCCTAAAACAGCGAGGGCACTCCTCCCTACTGTCACCACAGCAGCTCACACTCCAGCACACTCTCTGCCACCGTTGCGGGGACTCCTTAGTGCTTCTCCCCACTATCACACCAGCCCTCCCACTGCATCTTCCTCATTGGCACCACAGCATGAGGGC
>VWZY01012657.1:69734-87464 GCA_013399075.1 Chloroceryle aenea
TTCTGACAGTTCCCTCATTACCCTAGGATGGATCCCGTCTGGTCCCGTAGACTTGTGGGGATCCAGATGACTCAGTAAGGCACTAACTACTTCCTCCTGGAATACAAGGGGGCTATTTGGTTTCCTATCTCTGTCTACCAGCTCCAGAGGCCAGTTGCCTTGAGGGCCACCTGTCTTACTGGTAAAAACTGAGGCAAAGTAGGTGTTCAGTACCTCAGCCTTCTCCTCATCTCTATTAACTATGTTTCCCTCAAAGTCCATCAAAGAATGGAGGTTTTCTTTGCCCCTGCTTTTGTTATTAATGTATTTATAGAAGGACTTTTTGTTATCCTTAACAGAAGTGGCCAATTTAACTTCAATTTGCTCTTTTGTATCCCTGATTTTCTTTCTGCATGATCTAGCTGTCTTCTTCAATTCTTCGTAAGTAGCCAGCCCTTTCTTCCGTAGTCGGTAAACTCTCTTTTTATCCCTGATTTCCTTCAGAATCTGTATTTTGTATTATATAACTGTGATATGAGGTACTCTTGGGAGCAACAGACAAAGCAGTCAGCATTAATTTTAAGATACATATTTTTATATCACATCATAAGATTTGTTTCGACAATAAATCATCACAAGTTATTTAACATACAGAATATTCTACTAAGAGACTGAGAAAACTTTGCAGATAATATAAGTATTTGAATGCTGGCATGTGTTCCCTTCTCCCACTGAGTTCTATTTTTATTTGGTTTTAGCTAAAAGCCTTCTAAGGTTCCTTAGGGTTTGAAGAGCACATGATAAATTGAAAGGCTCACTTGCTCTTGCTGAAAAAGTCATTACGCACATGACCTCCATGGAAGGAATACCTGGCATCTTCGGTAGAGGCGGCCAGTTTTCTTTGAGGGCTTAGCTTGACAAATTGTTGCCACAGTTACATTTAGTCAACTCAAACCAGTTCTAGATGAAAGCACAACAAAAAAAATCTTTTCTTTGCCTCTGTTCCTTTTTTTTTTAACAATTCCACTTTAACGTCCTTTAGAAAGTCACATTACTGACATAACTTTCTTAGGATGCAGGGTCAAGTCTGCCAGACACTTACAGTCCCCTTCAGTGCTTTAGAGGAGGTTCTGTCTCTAAAGCCTTTTCACCAGCTCCAGCATGTGTCAGCTACACTGTTAATGTGAGAAATTACTCAGAACAGAGTTAATGGTTAGTGATTAGACATATTAAGAAAATGGGACACTTGCCAGATTTTAAGAGGTCACAGACTGGCAGCTGAGAGATAGCAGAGTACATATCAGCTCATACTTGCCAGATGCAGAAGTATAGCTTGGAAAGGTTTTATCACTGCTTTCAAAGCTATGCACTTAGAGAAAAAAACCCAGATAATTACACTTCTCACATGGTGATGTGGAATTTGCTACAAAAGCCATGCTGTAATTCAATAAAAATCATTGAAAAGTCATTTGAAAAACCCAAATATTTTAGAAGTTTGTCTTGATATTTCAGAACTTTGCCTTTGTATTGTTTTGTATCAAATGTTTTTTTTCACTGAACACTATCAAACAGAAACAGTGTTGGAAATCTCTCAGGTGTTGCTTTCAGATTTGCTGAAGATACAAGTGTGCATGATTTTTCAGAAAGTCACAAAACCTTTCACAAAGCTGTCCTCACAGCAGGACCAACTCCAGTTTCTTTCCAGTCTGCAAACCTGGATCATTCAACTCACATCTGTCCTGTACATAGTGAAGACTACAGACCCCTACTGCAGACCTTCCTTTGTGGCTCCCAGAAGCTGCTGCTTCACAGCTGGCTCCAGGACACCTCCCAGAGCCCTTCTCCAACACCCTCATTAGGTGCTAGAAAATGACACTGCTATAGACCTCCTCTCCCCGTGCGTTGCTAAAGGTTTGGCTCATATGGATACTGCCAGCCATTTCCTTGGCTGCTCTGACTAAATTGCTGGGAAATTTTAATGGTTCCCTTTGAAGGAAAGCTCTTGGGCTAGGGGGGCATTAGATCCAAGGCTCCTCAAAAAGCAGCAGCACCTCCAGGACATGTTGCATATCACAGAAATTTGCAAACTGTGTATCATGACCTTAGTTCCTAACATTTCACATTGAAATGTTTTAATGATCATCCTGCAGTGTCATTGTAAAGGACAACTAAAGTTATTTGTTGCTATCTTAACAGAGTTCTGTTCTTTTCTTTCATGAAAGAGACGTTCCCTAAACCAATACTTTCAGAAGCACTCGATCTTGCTGAGAGCTATACACATACCAAGAGGCAATATTTGTCCTGACTTATTTGCATGTAGAAATTTCTCTGCCACTTGAAGTTCAGTCTGGGAAAAAGAAACTGTTTCAAAACCACAAGAAACTGTCTTGAAAACACAATATATGCAGACTTTGTTCTGAGATTTATGTGGTCTTTATTATATATGTGGTGTGGCAGATTCTTTTGGAGCGTTTATTGTACAGAAACTATTTTTTTAAATGGTATTTAGAAAACAAAACAAAACACAACAAAACATGATATTCACCTAATTCATGGTAGACTTTTGGAAAAGGAGTGATTGTTCTTTCCAGTTTTTCTTCTCCATTTTGTTTGGTTTTCTTTTATGCATTTGTTTGTTTGTTTGTTTGTTGTTTTTTTTGTGTGTGTGTTTTTTTTTATTTTTCTTCAATCTGGCTTTAAAAGTAGACAAAGGTGGTTTAGCTAATATTTTGTATTCAAACTGCATAATAGCACCAGTGCCACAAGCAATGTGACACAAGAGACTGAAAGATCCCCTGAAGAATCTGACTTGTGTGAGTGATTGGGATGGTGCTGGAAGACCTATCTCAAAATGGATGTTTTCTCCGCAAGTAGCACATAAATACAAGCAACAGACTTCTTGCTTGAGTGCAAGCCAAGTGTGCCTCCGTTTGTTGATGTACCTTGTTTTTCTAGTCTTCCAAGTAAGGCAAAGTCATTCCTTCCTTTACTTTGCTCAAAATGACTGAGGGGTTTTTAGCTCTTGGCATAAACCCCAGAGGAGAAGGATTCGAAGGGGTGAAGAAGAGTGTTAGCCCAGAGGCTGGGGAATAGTGCTGAAGAAAGAGCTAGAGGAGTGCTGATGGAAAGGGTCCCCCGAATAAGTGGGGAGGCTGCGAGGACGACTCCTGGGGTGCGGAACGGCAGAAAGCAGGGACAAGGCTGAGCACAGAGTGCCCCGNACGCCTGCAGCCGATTGCGGTGGGAGGGGACCAGGCAGGAAAAGTACAAGAATTAGCTGGGGGGGAAGAATCATGGCTTCAAACCCTTCTCCGTGCTTTGCTGGCAGCACCCCTTAACTTCAGAGGGGAGAGTGTCTATCGCCACGGTTTGGGAGAGGCTTACGTAAATGAGCCATCTATTGAAAGAAAGAGATGAGACATATCCTCGGGTGTGCAGGCTATTTATAGCAGCTTGCTCGTGATGCTTGCCATTTCTCTGGCACTGGACATGTGAACTGTGCATAAACAACTGCCCTTTTATTAACTCCAGAGGCCTGGACTCCCGATGCTTGGATGATAGATCTCAGTGGATTATCATGTTGACATTTCTGCCGTGGAAGGAAGGTCCACCAGCAACTTTTATTACTCAGCTTCTTAACCAAAACCTTGTGTCATTTATTCCCAGCCATGAACCCCTTGTAGGGAATAGAACATTCACTTCAAACTCAAAGTGATCCCTTTACTAATATATCCTTTTATTTTAATGGTGCTATGAGGATTTACAGCAATAGCAGGCCCCTAATTTTTTATTTAGGTTTTGGTTTTTTTTTTTTCCCCATGGTGTTGTGCACCCCTTTTCTGTTTGCTGGCATGCAATACTGCCTTTGCTGTTGCTCTCCTATAGTGCTTCCCTCAGTCAGACTTCCTGTGGACCACCTCTAGAATTCAGTCCAGAATACACATTACTCAGGGCAGAATACAGAACTAAAGAACAGGAGCCCTGGTCAAGAACTGATACCTTTACTCTCAGATGTTTGTTTCTTTGCTTTCCGATATGTTGGGCCTTACTGAAGAAGGAAGCAGTCACAGGAAACTGCAGGTGTTACTCTGAAGTTGCCCTGATAGATCTGTCTTGAGGGCATAGGAGTACCTTAAATGACCTCTTAGGATCCCTTCCAGCCTTATATAGTACTCCATTACATTGCTCTGTTAAGGCTATCATTATTTATGGGTGCAAATACAGGTTAACAACTCATACCCAAACAAAAAAAAAGACACGGAATGATGACAGACTAGGCACCTGAGCAGTCATGACCTCTCCCTTCCCGGTGAGCTCTTCCTTGCACTGTACATAGCTCACCCTTGGATGTCTGCTCCACCTCCATGCAGAGCAAGCAGGAGTGCTGTCAATGTTCTTCAAAGCAGCCTGTGCCCCAAATAGCGCATATCCCAAAGGCACACTTAGCTGAGAACATTAACACATTCATACCAAGAACATTGCCCAGCCTCTCCCAGGATGCTCTCTTTCTAGCAGACTTGATAGAGAAATCACAAAACCAGTCACGCAGCCTATTTTTGCATCTGCTCTTGTTTGTTTTCCCTGGGCATTGTATTAATTTGGACACAGGAGTTTCTTGATAGAAAATGACAAGTGACAAGTGCTGGAGGTATGAGGTGCTGTTCATGAAAATCACCCACTGAAAGCTAATGGCACTTCTGTGCTTCCACTCCAGTGATTCATTAAGGACCTAGAGTAGCAACTACCTGAGAAAGGGTCTGATTTGGACACTTCTTTCCTTGCTAATTTGTTAAAGTTAAAACATTCTGCTTGGAGCCTAAAAGATGTGGCTTTATTACTTGCTAAATTTTTTCTGGAATGTTTGAGGTTAAAAGAAAAAAATGTTGGAAAATATTAATTAATGAGATGTCCCATGGCCTTTAACTTTCCTCTTCATCAGGACAGCTTGAATTAAGAAGATCCCCTTGATTTCAAACCAACTCATTGACAAGTGGGGGGCTTTGCGCTGTTTCTTGGATAGAACTCTGCATGTGAAAGTAACCTGCGCACGGTCCAGATACCTCAACTTCCAATGCTTTCTTAAAGAGTTAAAAACTTGTTCAAGATGGGCATGAGCTTTCAAAACCCTTATAGGTATACTCTGGATACTGCAGGTGGATCATTTCTTTCCTTTGTGTCCTTTGTGCTCTGTTGGTTGTAAAACACAGCACTTCAGTGCAGCTCAGGTAATGTGCAGCTGGTTACTGCAGCAATGCCTAGGGAAGCACCCAGGATGCTCGGTTAGGTCTGAAGTGGTGAAGCACAGCTGCAAAATGTCCATGGGAAAAATTTTGTGTCATCTTCTAAGTACTATTAGTAAATACAGTTTTAAACCAAAAGTGTCTTAATCACAGGGAAAATAATTGTTTCATACAGTCTCTGCATTTTGGGAACTGCATTTGGATGGTGTCTTGCAAAGAATGCAAGAAATATCTTGCAGTTCATGAGGGAGCTGAATACACTACATTTTCAGAGCTGCCTAATGAGAAGTTTGGGTGAGGGGAGTCCTCAAACACTAGCAGGAAATCCTGCATCCATTTTGCTGCATTCAGGATGTTTTATAGCCCTTTTGTGGTGGGGTAGTAAAGGGGACTCAGAGGTGTGAGGCAGCTGTGCCTGGTCCCAGTGCTCATACTGAAGCAGCATAGGAGCTGGTTGGTTGACCTCCCTCTTGTCTGTAGAGAGTTGTGCAGGGTTTCCAAATCATCTTACTGCTGCTGACAGGGGAGAAAACATAGAAACTGAATTGATGTGTTCAATGTGAAGCATCAGAGCTGCTTCCCTTGGTGTGGTGCAGACAGGTCTATATGGGAGAATCCAAGTTTTGCAGAGGAGAGCAGACATCCCCTGTCCAGTTCTCTTGTATTTGGGATATTCTTTCTCTCTGTTTCACCAGACAATGGCAAAAGCCAAGAAGTTCTTGCTCTGTGGTTGATACATCGTTACCCAGATGTTTCTAGGTTAACTATACTGAGTAATTGATCTGTACTGCACATGGTGGATACATGCCAGCTGGTAGTGCATTTTTTAAATAATTTGCTGCACTAATCTCCAGCCCACAAGAGCCGACTAAATTGATCCTATACTTTCTGAGCTAAGCTTATCTTTTATTGTCTGTCCAGCATAGCTCACAGAACCACAAGCTCCATTTTTACTGCAGACAATTGCAAGCACCAGAAGTGGGAAACACTGTTGGTAGAAAGTACAGGGTTTATGGGTTTCCCCTTTGCTATTTTGATCTAGATGATATCATAAAACGCCACAGGAAAGAGCAAACAGATGCCAGCACTGCAGGAGACAGGCAAAGGCAGCAGGTCAAGAATTTGGCATACGGGTACAGCCGGCCCCGTTTCCGTGCCTGGATGCAGAGGAATTTGCAAGGTACGTGAGCTCCTTGGGATGGCAGAGGCCTGCCAAGCTGGAAAACACATTTGTGTAACAAAACACAGATCTTAAATCCTTCTCCTAATTCCTATGTGCATAGAAGGTGTACCCAGGTTCTGAATAGCTTTTCTCTCAGCAGCAATGGAATATCAGGGCCCTTTCAGAGCATAAATTCATCCATTTCTCTCCCTTCCACCCTCTTATGAATTACTAATTCTAAGTGGCTTAATATCCATTCTCTATTCCCTTTTGGCTTTGCATATTTTAATTATGCCTCTTTCTAATCCTCTTTTTCCCAGAACACACTTAAATTACCCTTCAGTAGCTGTCTTTGATAGCTCAGCTATCGGAGTTAATTTGTCACTTTTGCCAACCATGCTATTTTTATGATGAGATTTTTTATAAAACTGAGTGATCACAGACTAATCTGTTTGGTTCCACTAGCTTTTATCTACAAAACCAAAGTGATATGATGCATGAAATGCCACCTCTATTAACATTTTGTCTTTTTTTTTAATTACCACAAAATCACTTTGTTGAAGATTTTAGTGATATTTTGCAGCAATGTCTTTGCAGTCTTCCCTTGGAGTGCCAATGGCACATCAGGACAGTGGGATTGCTGGGAGCAATCCTGTTTGTCTCCGTTCTGTCTCCCACTCTCATATTCTTGATCTCCACCACATACTGCCTTAATGAAAAGCATTCTGGTTCAAAACAGAATGATGATAATTGCCTTTTGTAAATTGATTTTTCTGTCAAAAATACAAGTTTTGATGTTCTTCCACACTCAAATGACTACTGCATCCAGAGTCAATTAAATCAAACAAAATACTTTTTTTTTTTTCAGCTATTCCTTAGGAAGAAGAACTTTTCATTTATATATTTCTGCTAGTCTTAGTGTTTCATAGCTTTTAACTGAGTCTGAATTCATCCCTGCCAAATGCAAAGATGCACCATGCTGTGTGGTGCTGATGTCAATAGCAAATTTGGGAAGCTCATCACGACTGGGAATTTAACCCATAATTCATTTCACTTAGGTCCCTGCTGAAATGCAGTCCCTTCTGGGCTGAGATGTGATAAACATTATCAAAATGATGATCAGAACTGCCTAGCACTGTAATGACAGAGGATGAAGAAGAGTATTATGCTGATTAAACCAGCAAGAGAATTTGTGGAGGCAAAGTGCTGTTATCCCTCCTGGAACATGGCTTAAACCGTCTCCACTATTGGGGACAGATGATTTTTAATGACTAGATATTTGAATTTCAAATCTCTTCAGAAAAAGAGTATCTCAGACATTGGGATTTCTTCCCAAACTGGACTTGTTGGGCAGAGGTGTCTCTTGGTGAACCCAGGTGTGCTCAGCACGAGGCTCTGAGCATGCACCCAAACACAGTGGGTGTCTTCCACAGCTGCTGATGTTGTGGGGTTTTATTCAAATATTTTTTCATTAATAAACATCTGACAGACTTCTTACAGAGATGAAGCCTCTCATGTGTCACACTTCAGGATACTCATGACAGACTGAGGCCTTGGTCCCCATCTGGTGTACAGGGGGTACCCCTCAGAGGCTGATGGCTCCATTGTTAGTTATTTACACTGGATGAAGTGTGCCTGAGTGCACTGCTGAGCAGAGGCCCTCTAATATGAAATGACTGACAGGGGCATGATTTTCTATTCAGGGCTGCATTTTGCATCTGTCCCACCCACAGCACTGATGAAATATCCAGGAAAGGCAGCTGAGCTCAGTCTGTATTGCTGCAGAGAAGGTGCCCTCTACAGCATGCAGGAGAGCTGTGTTGCAAGTCTGGGTGGCCCACCAGAGAGCAGTCTGGCAAACAGACAAGAGAGAGGGGCAAGCCCAGGGTGGTTACTGAAGAGAACAAGAAAGGGAAAATCAAACTGTGGGGATGGAACCATGAGGGAAGAAAGGGCCATTAAACACAGCAAGACCACTTCTGGTCAAAAAAGACACAGATTGCCAAAATGCAAGTGTTTATTGGGAGGGGAACATTTACGCACCTGCACTTCTGCAGTGAGAGGGCATCGTTTGCAAAGAAAATAGCTACAGGCCTCACAAAGCTTGTGAGCAGTATTGTATTTTTGTCAGTGATCCCAACCAGCACCTCTAGCCATGGGGAGCAAAGCACCCTGATGTGCTGTCTGAGAGCTGCTTCCCACAGGCATGCCCTGATGCCTTTTTATTTTAGAGACAGAGCAGCTCAAATCATCTTTATTTGTATTCCAGTGGTACCAGCCCATGCTGGTGCTGATCAGTGTTAAACCCTGGGGCTGGAGTCTTCATTAATCACTGGCAGGTGGTCCCTGACAGTGATGTCACCACTGCCTCAGAACACTTCATTTCTAATTGCTCCAAGTCATTATTAATTGTTGTGATACAGGAATCAGTGGTATAGGATCAATACAAGCATCCAACTGCTCTGTGGTTTGCATCTGTGCGGCTCTGCTACATGGTCCAGTGTTAACTGCACTCTTGCTGCCCTGTCCCACACACTGCTTTATGCCATATTTATACACCCCTCTGAGTATGTGTGCACATTTCACTGTTATAGCAGCGTGGAAAAGTCTGGTTCATTATGACTACACAAGTCTTATCCCGTGGAGTAATTAGGCTTTAATGCACTGTGCCTCCATTTGATGGAGTGCTTTCCTTTTGCTCAATACTTCAGCACACTTCAATATCATAAACAGGCTTAAGAGAAAACATTAAATGCAAGATGGGCTGTTGGGGTGTATGTACTGTGCAGTTACATAAAATAGCAGCAGAAAGTGCCCTCTTCAATATATCCAGTAGTAAGGATATGTCAAGCTTTAAAAAAAAAAGCATATATATATATAAAAGTTATGATCCAGTCTTCACTTATCAGATGCTATAATGTGAGCACTTAGAGCTATTTCATGCTTCTGTGGGATTTTCTTCTGGTGCTTGAGTCACTTGCATATCTGTATCAAAAGGCTGTCTCCCTTTCACAGTTAATTCATAGCAATGTGAGCTCGGACAACAGATTGACCAGTTTTCTGATACGAGTGTTCCTGCCTTTATTAGGAATCAGAATTGTGGAAGGCTTTTCTCTTCTGTATTCTTTCAAATCATTTTCATGTGTTTGCCAGACCTACATATAATAAGAATGTTAGTGAGACATTGGAAAGATAAATTATGTAATATTCTGTAAAATTAATTTACTTTTCTGGAAGAAATTAATGTGTTTCTTGCATCACTGTTTACATAAATATTCCTATACAACATTAAGTTAACCTCATAATCCATTTGCAAAATTGTAATCATAAATCCCATTTTAAAGGATGATAAATTAAGAACTTATTTTCATAGGACCTAACCGTTTTAGAAGAGGGTTTGGACAACAACAATACAATCGGAGACAATTCAGGAATACTGTGCCTGGTCCCAGGAGAAGAGCAGCTGCCACATTAAAAGGAGTGAGCCCTTTAAATCGCCAGGCATCAGCTCGAGAGGTAAGAGGGTAAGGAAGGTACAGCTGTTCCCAAATGTCATATAGAAATCTGCTGGATATTATGATCCTGGATTGCCCCAAAGAACAATATACATAAAAAATTTACAGGCACCATTTTTTATATGCCTGAGCACAGTATTTGTATGCATAGGTGAGTACAGGTACATACACATACGAAAAAGCAATTTTCCAGTTGGTTTTATAAGCTTATGACTTGGCACAATGTTACTGAATTAGTTCCCATGGGTTTTACAAATGTGTCCTTACAAGATTTAAGATTTATTTCCACACAACCAAATTCCATGTCATGTCATTTTACTATTCTCATTTAGAGGAGGTATGTTAATATTCACAATTACTTGTCCTCCACCCAGAGCATTTTCCAAGGTCCAGTGAAGTCAAAAGACAGTCTGCTGTTAACTTCAGGTTGCTTTGCTTCAGAGACATACTTTTCACTAACGAGTGGAACTTCCTAGAGACACTGATTCCCAGTACTGTGGCAATCATGAGTCAGATTGCCCACATGCTTCATTGTAAAATGCATTTTTTTTCATTCACGGCTTTCCCTTTTTCAAGTTTAAATGTTTAGGTCTTCTCTCTGCTCAGAAACACTTAAAAAAAATTAAATATTTTGGGGTTTGAGTTATTTTTTTAAGACTGAAGAAATGGGAAGGATGGTACATGTACACCATTAAAGTAATTCTTTATTCTGAGTGTTGCCAGTATTAAACTGGCTTGGTGGAGAAGGTGGAAGTCATGCGTGTAGATTTTCCTCTGTGACAGGAGGTTGTTTTTTTCTGCACTGATGGAAATTCACTCAATTAGGAGGTCATGTATGCTCAGTAAGCTGTTAAAAAAACTCCACCAAAGTGGGGAATGTGATGGCACATTTAATGGTTGTGTCCTGGTGTTTTAGTTTCCAATCCATAAAGACACTCAGGGAAAAAAAAATTACACTCTCTCAAGTGAGCGAACCGGAATTTAAACTATTTNCTTGCTAGGTGCAGTTTTTCCTTTCTGCACCCCCCTTATGGGATGGTACACAACGTCCAGCAGTGGCCTTGGTCTGCATACCAACTCTTGGTAATAACTCTAAACATGGGCTGTTATCACTGCTGGCAGTAGACGCTGTAAAAACATGCTTCTAACTTCAGAAAGTGCTATTAATTAGAAGTACTGAACTGAAAAGTAAAATCACTGAACAGAATTAGTCCCATTTTCACCCAAACCAGGACACCTGGGGGTATAAATAAGAAAACCCTAACTGAGCATGCATGTGCATAGAGTGTGGTTATTCTTGAAAGTAAAGGCTGCAATGACTTGGATATTGAATGTGGCGGGTTATTAACAGAAAGCAGTAAGAAGTAGCTAGGAGGCATAATTCTAGAGTAGCTTCCATTTTGCAGTATAAACCAAGTGGGACAAATATGGAAACACATCTCAGTTATTGGGTAGTAACAGTGATGATGGTTGTCCCACAAAAATAAATGGGATAGAGTCTGGGGCAGTTTGTATAATTAACTGCAGGAGTACCTACACTGGTCTTCTGATGTGCTTTGTGCTTCAGGGCTTGGACTGGGCAATGTACATGTCCAAACAAGAAAGAGTCCATGACTGAAAGGAAATCTGAGCAAAGCTATAATGCTTGGCTTGTGTGAGATTTTCAGTTTTCTCTCCATGGACTCTTTTTTTTTTTTTTTTCCTATTTTTACACCATTAGAATCAAACGTTCTCCCTGATACTTGTAGTCTCATGCCCAGGAACTGAGACACAGATACTGATTGTTGATAACAGTGTATATATATACTAAGTCCAAGTGGTTGGACTAGAGCAACAACTGCTTGGTAGAAATATTCCTGCCATAGATAAAAAAGAACATGGAAGAGAGCAGGTTTTAATAGGCTTCATGAGGAATCAGTTTCCCATCAGGAGAGTATTAAAAGAGAAAAATAAAAAGCATTTGCAAAGCAGGGTTGTTCTGTTGCAAGACTGCAGAAGTTGCAAAGGAAAAACAGTTGGAAATGAGAATAAAGGGAATGCAAACCACACAGTATAGAGCTGAGCCCCATTTGAAGCAATTGCACATGCTACTGAATGCATCTGAGAGCAGCGAGGGAACCGCTGCAGTGTCAGCAATCACCATGTGCACTTTGGAGCAGGCTGGATTTCCCACCAGATGAAGTCAAAGAAAATGACATGTAAATGCACCAGCTTTTCAGGCAGTGGCAGTTGGTGGAGGGAAGGGTGGTTACAGGCTTTCTCTTGCACTTGCTCCCTCTTTGTGCACTGAGATTGCATGGCAGGTGACAGCTGCCTAGTTCTCGCTGCTTTTGCAGGGCAAGAAGAACAATGATGCCTTTGCCAAAAGCAGCAGCAGTGGGCAGCCGGAGGGACGGCAACGGCCACCCCCAGGCCCCAAGAGATTCAGAACAGCTGCTGCAAGCACCCGTGCCCCAGGAAGAAGGTAAAATCTTTGGTAAATTTGAGCTTTTTTGATTTTCAGAGATGCCCAGCAGAGCTCCTGGGGCTCTGCTCTCAGTCTGTGCCAGCTGGGGTTGGCTACAGCCATATTTTGCTCATGCGACATGAGAAAAATACCCCTGGGTATGTTAGGAAAGTAACTGAAGTAAAATGACCTCATGCTGGTAGTTAATAATTCAGGTATTAGATCTGTCATTTTATTTTAGAAAGCACAGAAACTGTGATCTTTTTTATATTTTTATAAAACTTTTCTTCTGTCAATTTGGGGAAAATTTTTGAAGGGTGAAATCACATCTGTTTTCATAAAGGCAGATTCCAGTTAGGAGGGACAGTCAGGGAGATGGAGCCTGTCCAAATGAGGGGCTACAGGAGCAGATGCTTCACCCCAAGAGCTGTGATGAAGGCAGGCTGCTGGGTGCTGGACCCAGTGTTAGTGCCTGTTCTCCTTGTGTTCTCCAAGCTTGAAAGGAAGCTCTGTTGCAAATCTGCCTTTCTCTGCTCAAAGTAGAGCAGATTACTGAATGACTTCCAGAGGTCCCTTCTGACCTTATATTTTTCTACAATTTTCTTCCATGACCTTTTTTTCTTTAATGGGCAGAGTTCAGAACAAACACAAGCTGTTGTTTCATTTGAGCAGAAAAACGAGTTCCTCTGAAATCCTTTGCTGGCAGAAAAACCTGTTGGACTGAGCTCCATAACATACAGCCTTGTTTGCTTCTCATACTGTTTTTTAATACCACACCGGGTTAGGTATTTCAGCATTAAACTTTAGGAGAGACCTGGCATCATAATCACATATGTCTTCTTCTCTCTCCTCCTTTACCAGCAGGCCTTTCCTGCTAAACAGGGGACCAGTCTTCCAGCAGAAGCGGATGCAGCAGTGGTTCTCCAAAGCCAATGTTCAGAGAGGGGTCAGTATCGGGACATTTTTAATGAAGCCTGCTAATGGTGACAAGCCTTCCATTTTTCCGGCTTTTGCCCAGTTGTATCTTTGCTTGCAGAAGTAAGTGGGAGAGATGGATGACTTTAACAATGAATATATTCCTAGGAAAGTATTTGCAGGACAGGCAATTTTTAATGCAGCTCAATATTCTGGCAGCTGGGAAACAAAACCTGGGCAGGTGATAAAAGTAAACCATGCAGCTTTATACAGCAGCACAAGCAGGGCAATGTAAAGCCACTCCATACAGATTGCTGTGCCAGCAGGAAATCCAAACTTAACAAATTTCTTGACAACATGGAAGGAAAGAGCTATTTAGATACAGTAAATGAAATACTGGAAAAGGAATTGTTTCTGAAAGCTAATTCTTCAAGTAAATTTTTTTTTTTAAATATATTTCACAGCAGATGGATGCTAATGGAGAACGGAAACCACCAAGGATGAGAAGGTAATTGGTGAACAAAAGCATGCAGCAAACACCACATGCTCTTTCAGACTCAAATCAAAGTGGGATGCATCTCCCTGTCTCAGCAGGTGGCAAGTGAAACCCAGCCTTGGAGCAGTTCTGATGGTTTCTGTGGCTAATCCCCAGGCGGGCCAGACTGGCGCGTAAGTAAATTAAGTGATTTGTTAGGATGGGAGCCCTACAAAAGCGATTGAAAATCCTTTTAGCTTTATTGCAGCACTGCTTCTTCTATAACAAGCATGCAACGAATGGTTCAGACCCAAAATGGTTAGCAAATGATGTCTCATTCCCTTCCTGATGTATCTGAAAGGAAGTGGTATTAGGATGTGGCTCGTTTGTTATCCAGAGTATGGAGAATTGGAAGTGTCGTCAGCATGTGGTAGGTGGTAGGCTGATTGTGCCCCTGTGGAGTGTTGTGAGAAAAACACTGCACACCCCAAAGGGGCACTGCACATAGGCTAGAAGGGGGCAGCTTCCCCCCTGGGAACAACTGGTGCTGTTGCAGGACCTGGCATGCAATTAGGGGAAGAAAGAAGGGTGGGTGAGAGCAGTTGGCATGTCCTGAGTGCAGAGAGCACCTCACGATAACCTTGACATGACACAATCCTCAGTGCTGGAATTCTGCCTGCACGCCAGCTCTCCTGGCACTCTTTAGACTCACCTGGGCTGCCATGAGACGTGCTATGGGACATACAGGNCTCCTAGATGGTTTGCAGATGATAGGAAACAAGCTGCCTTATCATCCTGGATGACTGCAGATTTGTGCTTTCCCCAGACCCAGATCCAAGTGCCCATTCATGCGGAGCCAGAGGCCCCTGTTGCAGGCAGACAAGCACCAGCCCAAAGGGGTACTGCTGAGATTCAACTTCCGTGCGATGGCCAACCAGGTAGACGATTGTCAACGGGACAGGCGGCACCTTGCACCCTGCAGCAGCCCTGCCACTAAGCTGTTAACATCACACTCGGGTTTTGGGGGCTGCCAGTTGGGTTTATCTAGCATAATCTGTGAGGAAAGTCCTGGAGCTGTGTTGGCTAAGTTGTTCACAAAGCCAAAGGCACCTGAGAAGATTGTTCATCAACTACAGACTCAGCCCAATTTTCCCCACTCTGTTGGTTCCTCTTGGCCTGTACATGTGCTTGCTCAGAGTGGGGTGATGCTGCTTGCGAACAATCCTGGCCAGGGGGGGACTGTTCTACTGGCAGTGCTCCCCACTTCTCAGAGACATAACAGCACTTCTCTCTTTGCTCTGGTTACCTTCTTGGTGCTATGTTTTATGCTGAAGTATGGGCAAAGAGCCTGAGGGGCAGGTCAGAAACCCTGCTTCACCTTCTTCATGGGAGTTTCTTGTCTGGACAGTTTGCTTTTACTTCATGCCTTGTGCTCAAATGCCATCTGCTTGCTCCTGTTTTTGCCGAGGACACCCAGTATCTTGGGGCTGGGCACTGCTTGGAGGTTTTCCAGCTGCATACAATCTGTTGAGCTCCTTGTCTTCATGTTCTGAGTGGTTTAATTGACTAACTGGCTGTGAAGAACCATCCAGACTGATGGGCTGTAATCAGTACCTCACTACAAGTTTGGCCGTGCTTTGCTACGAGACGAAGGACTGACTTGCTCTCCCTTTCCCCTGCAGACCAGCCTGACACTGGATGAGAGGTTCTCTGGTCTGAGGAATAAGAGGCGCTTTACAGCAGCCAGGAGCACCGGCCGGACAGTCACCATGCCTTAGCACCGTATGCTCATCACAGGAACTGCCCATAACAGTCAAGGCCCCGCAATGGGCAGCTCAATAAAACTCAATAGATTTCCTCTGAGTTAGATAATTTGGCAATGTGCCGTCTCCTTCCTTTCATGCAGAATGAATGAGCAGTTGAGGGCAGGAATAAAGCAGGAAGAGAGTTGGGGCTAGACCACAGGGCAGGTGGGACATGAGCAGGGTGGTGAAGAGTGATGAGATGGGTTTGCTGGGAGCATTATTCCAGGGAGTAGCAGGGCTGGCACCAGTCCTGTCCTCCTGCCAGGACACACTGTGCTCCTACATGGTGGAGTGGGGTCCAGATCCAAGCCATACCTGTGGGTCCTTTTCTGGGCTGTCCCATGGGTGGGACAGGGCTGAGGACACATGGGAGACAGACCAGGAAGTACAGCATGTGTGGGGTTGAGGGATGTGCCCCAGCAGTGGCAACAGCAGGGATGCTCCAGCTGCCCACATTCCCCAGCATCCACCTAACTGCCCAATTTGGTATGCGTGCAGGCATCCCCGCCCAAAGGTTTGCAGTGTAAGACCCCTCCATCCTGAAAGTGTCTCTCTCTGCCCCAGCAGTCAGTCTGAGCACCTTGCATTTTTCTTTGGTTTGCTGTGCTGTTCTGACTGCTGCTGCTGGCCTGGTTTCAGGGACAGCGTGAGACTTGCCATACTGTGCCACCAGAGTGACTGTCCTCAGCGCAGAGCACAGACAGGCTGCCTCAGTCCAAGTCAACTTTTCCAGTGCTGCAATAGGATTTCATAGATGCAGCTCCACCTGTGCTCAAAGCACTGATAAAAATGAACTAGCAACTGCAAGAGGGAGGCCAGGCTTTACAGCACTCTGATAAACATCAATGAGCTGGGTCTAGATATTTAATGAAGCCCTGAGCCAACAGTGAGTCACTGATCTGTTCTCCATCAACTGTTACAACCCAGCACTGAAAGCTCTGGACACAGCCTTTTACTGGGCTATAAGCTATACTTACTAAAGTAATTATTTGATAGACTGCTTTATGTTTTACACTGAGCACCTTTAAGAAGAGACTGGACTCAGCGTTGGTTTTATAGGAATGTGTGAACTGAATGTTTGTCAACTTGTTAGTTGACGAAGCAGTGATGTACAAGTCCAATGCACTGAATAAAAAACTAACTTGACAAATGTCACCTCTGGTTATGTCCCTTCCTACAAAATACTTTTCGCACAAGTTCAGCCCCAGCATGGCACAATGGGGCACAGCACACGTGGCCTCATGCGCTGCTGCCTCAGCACTTTGGGGGGGAGCTTGTGGTCCCAGTTGATGCCCATCCATGGGCAGCTGGGCACTGGCCCGTCTATACACGCCATTTGCTGCTCACAAAGCTGGCTCCAAAGCACAGCCAAAGCAGTGGGAGGTTTTCAGTAGGTATTTTGTACAATCTTTTCAGTGAAATCTTTTGCTTTTAATGTTATTGGCAAAATTATCAGAGCAGACCTGGCTCTGAGTATGTCCAAAGAGAAAGGAATGCAAACTGACTTCTAGGTTAATGAACTCAGGAGAAGGCACCACCCCTTCATGCAAATAATACAGCTGTCACAGAAGTTGAAAAAGAAACACTGTCACAAGTGGCAATATCCCTGATTTCAGTTACACCTTCACTATAAATACTGACAAAAATGGTAGACTTGCTAAGAGAACCTGATCTCTTCTTAAACCAGGCCACAAAGGGATGG
Source organism: Chloroceryle aenea (assembly GCA_013399075.1). Lineage (NCBI taxonomy): Eukaryota > Metazoa > Chordata > Aves > Coraciiformes > Cerylidae > Chloroceryle > Chloroceryle aenea. Next base: position 86,974 of record VWZY01012657.1, read on the forward strand.
AGTCATTCAGTCCTGAAAGAGCAGCTGAGAGTGCAGCATCCCCTTGGTGTTCAGAGCATGCCTTGATACTAGTCTCCAAATAGGTGTTTTCCAGCAATCTGTACCTTAAAGTTTTTTAAGGACTCCTTAAATTAAAATTGAGGGTTTAATGATAAAAACTTTATGTGAAAGCATGTAGCAAGAGACAAAACAGTATGTGAAAAGTCACAGAAGGATACTGGATTTCTAAGTAGCAAGAAAAAGTTTAACCATCATGTTAAAAATATACTGGGAGAGGGCAGAGAGTCAGTTCACTCTGAAAGGCATAAACCCCCCCTTTCTGAAACAGTACTAAAACCACAGAAAAATTACCTCTAAAATTATCCTTACTGTCGTGCAAAGGACGAGCTGCTGCGCAGCTGCTCTGTGCAGAGGCCGCTCTGAGGCGAGGCTGTGTGCCCCGGTTCTGCACGTTGCTTTCACCATCGCCTGGGAGCTGGGTTGGGCCGGCT
>VWZY01012657.1:94547-122227 GCA_013399075.1 Chloroceryle aenea
ATCGACCTCTTTAACTGCTATGCAGCAGCTCCTTGGCTCCAGGCAAAGTGCAGTCCCCGCTCCAATACAGTGTTTGCAGTGTCCTGGCAAAGGCAGAATCAAGCTCATAGAATCAAAAGTATCCATGGCTGCTGCCCACCCTAGGCATGTCAAGACCATGCTCCATCCGCCTGACTGCTGCCACAGAGGGATTTACTGTGCTGGAGTCACCAGAGCCCAACTCCCTTCTGGATCCATGTGCAGAAAAACCCTGTAGAAGTCTCCAGTCCAGTACTTGCTCCATCTGACCAGAAATCTTTGGTATATTTTTGCCTAGTTGCTGATTTATAGCTGCGTGATTTCTGCTCATCTGGGCTGCTGAGGACTTTGGCTACCTCGGGGCCAGGGACAGATATTCTGTTATCTCAGCTGCTGGCAACCTACTCTGCTCAGCCATGCACATCAACTTCCAACCACCACAGAAAGATGGATGGAGGCAGACCTGAGAAAGAGCCTGGAGCTACTAAAAAAAACAGCTCATAGTTATTCATGATTCACAAAGATGTTTGCATTAGAGACAGCCAGGCGATGGAAGAGCTGTGGGAGGTTATTGCATCCCAGACCAACACCACTTGATAATTTGCAATAAACTCCTGACAAATCAATGTTTTACCTTGAATGACCTCATTTGGGTCTCCAGGTGCAGCTAGAAAATAGCCATCATCTATGTATAAAATCCTTACAGAAGACAATTAGTCAGGAAAGGGAATTCTGGATTTCATTCAAATATTAGAACTGATCATTTTGGTGACAAAGATGGACAAATTACATTTTCAGCTGTTCAAGTGAATCTCTCCCTAGCTCTTGAGAAGAACCAGAAATGTTTTAATGAAAATTCTGTGTTTCATCACAAAGCTGTCACTGCTGGGGATAAAAGAGGTAAACATTATTAAACGGTTTATTTATTACATACCAGTGTCCTGACAAGATAGGGATATTCAGACCTTTTTTTCCACATTCTTTTGTATACATTAAATCAAATCCCAGAACCATTCGACGATTTATTGTCTCCTTTCTATACCCTATCAGTATCTGCAGGTGCCATTATAATAGGTCTCCCTTTCAAAAGCCAGTACTGTCTGCACCAGGCTGTCCTCTCCTTCCTGATAGCCACTGGGAACTGCAAGCTGTAACTCTGGACACGGTAAAGAAAATTCTTTAAAAGATTTTCAAGGAATATTCAATACATTATAGGAGTTAATGTGACCTGTATGTCAAAGTCAGATAGGCTGAAAGAGGCCCTGCTCAGAAACTCTGCATCATTTTGCAGCAGCAATGAATTTCATTTTGCCTGAACTCGGGTAAACACCTCTGTAGCACAAAAATGTCCAGTGATTTTGCCCACAGCTACGTAAGCTCTACATTTTCCACAACTCATATCCAAACATGTGCTGCTGAGTGCTGGCTGGCACTTTTGTCAAGCTGCTGCATTGCTGCACTACAGTAAGGGGCTCCTTTGGAGCAAGGAAAGGATGGGGCACCATGTAGGTTACAGGGACAAGGAACATAGCTCATATGTCATCCCCCACTTCTGTGGATCTGGGTGACACATCACATTTACAGCACTGCAACCACCTGTCCCTGTGCTTGCTGCTCCTCAGGGGTTGCTTGGTATTTTATATTGATGGATGAGCAGCACATTAAACTCCTTTGTCTAAAGGCAGATGAAGAACCCAGGTGGAGTCCCAGCCTTCACCCTACTAGCAGTGGATCTGCAAAGGACTATGCAACTATGCAGAAGAGCATGTAAAAGGGGATATGAAGAATATATTTTGGCCCATGTATTTCAATTTTTAACTGCATTCCTTTAAGCCCTGTAAAAGCCCTGATGACTCTCTGCTTTTCTACTAGCACTTGCATTTTTCAAAAATGTCAAAATGTATCTGACCATAAGCCCAGATGTATAGACAATAAGACCTTTGCATGGGTCAGGGTTCAAGGACCAGATCCAGGTTTGTGACATTTTAAGACATATTTAAATTAAAATATTTCTGAATATCAACTAGTCAATAAATTCTCTTTGGTTCAGTCTTGATGAGTTAGATTAACCATGTTTACTAAGCTATGCAAATGCCTGATAAGTTTTTTCTTCCCCACTCTTTTTCTCTCTTTTTTCTTTTTTTTTTTTAAACTCAGCATTCTCCAAAATTGCTGGTTGCTTTTTAAAACAACTGACAAAGTAAAGCCCACACAATGCAAGAAAACTATAAGACAGTTCAATATGTTATTCTGCTCAACTCATTACATCGTATTGGCACTGTCAATACATTTTTACTCCCTATCCTAAAAAGTTACATGATCTCAGCCTTTTGTGTTGTTCACTATATTTGGGTTTTTTTTGGTAAGATGGAGACCATCTAGAAACATACCGTGCACAATGTTACCTTTCGCTGGACTTCATGCTGCCTTTGCACTGAATGGTTTAACAAGTGTGTGATAAATATTATCATAAGAGCTGAATTGTAAAGTGGTGAAATCATCGGAAAGTGTAACAGGCCTAAGAGGCACAACACAGTTCATGTCAGTTAGAGCAAGCTCAGTAACAAATATTCTCTTGATATTTGCCAAGAAAATCTGTTATTTTCCAGCAAACACAAAGGCAGAAAGCAAAAAGCAAAATATATTTTTTTATCATTAGATCCTGTCCTTTTTGTGGCACGCTCTCCGCTCCACCCAGGCAATACAGATCCCAAACTCTACATTAAAGCAAATGAGATAAAAAGATTTTTCCATCTTTTAAAAAATAAATACCCATTAAGGCCAAAGACTCTCTCCGCTTCTGCAGAGGTCTAGGACCATGGGGTGCACTAGGTGCTTCAGGGGAAACAGTTTCTTCCCCAGGCTTCCCCTGGCACTCTTTTCCCAGACACATAGTCAGCAGTCCGCATAACTGCTAGGTCACATCTTCCTCAGAAGTGCAATTTATTTTGCAGGAAGGGCAAGTGCACAGTCGTGTGTGTCCAGCCAAATAGTTTATCATCTCTTTTCAGACCATTTTCTATCTTCTGCTGCCACTGTGTGTTGTATTGGCAAGCATGATGCCTTCATTCATGTTATCCTGATAAACATGTCAGCAGATTTGAGAAAGCGAATTTGTTTCTGCTCTATCAAAGCCAACCAATGCATGCCTGTGTCTGCCTTTTAATGCAGAAGTGTGGTTTGCTGGGATTTACCAACAGTTACTAAACAGGATTTCAGTTCCCATTCAGATTCTGTCTATTTCTGGATCTAATATAAATGATAATATTTGGTCAGCTTTGAATGTCTGGCTGATTGTAGCTAAGAAATTTCTCATTATCTATTAGAAGCAGACCATTTATTTCTCACGACTACCACCTAAACTGATATGTGTTTTGCAGTAGTTAACTAGAAAATCTACAGTAGTTAACTAGAAAATCTACTGTGTATCAAAGTCTTTAAAATGTATAGGGTGTATCTAACAGCCTACAAAAAAACTGGCTTTATATCTGTATTGTATCTTCAACAGGTAATCCAGAATAAAAGCTGCATCTCTCTACATCAAACTGCTCAGAAAGAGCTGTTCTCCTGCCCTCCCCTGCCAGCACAAACTGCTTGCATGATCCAGAACTGTCATCTCTGCAGGGAGAGTAAGAGATAGTCTCTCCCTACATATGTCCTGGAAATGATAAGCTAACAGTTCTACTCCTACCACCTTGCACCAGCCCAAATCAGATCAGAATTGCACATTCCTAATATAACATCCAAAGACATCTTCTACTTTGTTCTGTAATAAGATACCCAAGGGATTAATTAGGCACGGTTTGGACGCTAATTCCTTGGCAGACCTGTTTGCTTTCAGATACCTTGTTACACCAGTTGCCAGAGTTTGTTTCATCTAATCAACGGAAGAAAGTTGAGAGCAGCCAGGTCTGCCAGGAGTGGTTTCAGTCCCTGTAGCACCCACAGCAGAAAATGATGCACAGGCTGCAGTGCTCTGTGTTGCCTTGACTCTGATGCAAAGCACCTCTCTTGTCTTGCAGATGGCCTCTGGGACCCCTGGAGGTACAGCTTAGGGGAAATGCTAAGCACAGCCGGTCCTTTGCCACAAGGAAGATTACATCAAATCGATATGGTGGCACTCAGAGTCACCCTTGGAGTTCCACGGTCTGCAGTTACATGAATAGTTAGGCTTTAAAGAATGTAACATGGCATGAATGATAAGGAAACTGCATGAGCAGAGAGGCACAATGCTAAAAGCATCATGAGCATGGAAGCTTTGTTTAAAGCCAGTAACTCTTCCCCTAAACAGAAAGACTGGAAAGATTGAAATGTCAAATTCCCGTGGGAGAATAACTTTCCTGACTCTGTCCATTATCTCTGTGCAAACTACAGTGCATCTTTTACCACCATGCAAAGCTCTGTTTTCCCAACACACGTGGATCATCATGTTTCATGTTTCAGAGCCATTTGGGCTTACTGCTCTGCCTTGTGATCAGCACAAAATAAAGCAGGCTCGGTGTAGTTCCCCAGACAGCATGTTCTTTCTGAAGTCCATGTCCTGAGCAAGCGTATTAAGGACAACTTCACATCAAACTCAGGCAACTAATCACTTGGGATTAGACAGTGTACTCCCTTCCCCCATACCACTCAGTTCTGGGCAAGACCAAATAAATACCATTGCTTTAATTATGGAGCAGCAGCCCCTCCAGGGAGACTACTCCATCAGTGTACAGCCTCTTAAATATTTTGGCCATGCCATGTGCACCTCTATTAAATATATGGTTATAGATGCTGTATTAACTACATTTACCATTTTTTCTGCTCCTGCAAATTACAGAATAATTTTTAGCTGTCATTCTACAGAAGCTGAGTAGGAAAGGATTAATCTCTTGTGGCAAATACTCCTAACCAGAGAATTATGGCAATGTCCTCATGAATTCTCTGATATAATAGTATTAGGGACTTTAATAATCAGAACTGAGTCACTCAAAGTATTTTCCTCAGAGAAATGTGTGGCTCACAGCAACACCTAACACCATCAGTGTCCTCAGCTTACTGACCTCCTGCTCCTCCATGATCTGCATCTGCTATCCAGCAACACGCAGTTACCTGGTGGAGAAAGGTTGACCAGGTCAGGCCTTGGAAGCAAAGACCTGGACCTGAATGGGTTTAAGGAATTCAGGATCACAGATAAACAAGCCTAGAGGCTAAATGTTAAGCTCAAACAGGACTAGCTGAGACAAATTTATAATAACCTCTACCTATTTCCAAATAAATAGCAATTCTTATTGGACTTGTCCCATTTCTTGGCTAAACAGTTAGTACTTTTATTTAGTCTAAATCCTGATCCAGAAAATTACTTGCTTCTACTGAGTAAATGCAAATATGTTTTGTTGGGAGGCCATGACTGTGCTATCTTGTTTCTTTTCCCCTTAAACCTTATTCACCATTTTTGTCTAGCATTTACTCTCAAAAAGGAAGCTAAAATAATTATTCTAAAAAATGGACTCATAAAACATCATCTTAGCATAGGAGTTAGATTCAGATTTTGTTCCTGAACTGTTTTGCCAAGCCAGACTTCTGTTTCTTTAACAAAACTGTCAATTCAGGGATTGTCTTCACTGTTTTTTTTTTGGGTTTTTTTTTCCCCACTTGTGAATATGAAATTCTTCCATTTATCTGCAAAGGAAAATACAAACTCCTTAGTTGGGAAAAATCTCTTTTCTATGGGTAATGGTAAGTTTTAATTCTGCCACTAGGAAAGATCATCATTAGCTGTAAAGCTCTGCTCAGTCTAAGCTTTTGCTGAATAGAGGAGCTCTGACATGACATGACATGACACTTCCCTCTCCAGAAAGTTGTGCCTCAGAGGCTACACAGATGGAGCAGCATGACCCATGATGCCAGAACTACCTTTTGCAACAATTCCCAGCCTTCTGTCTGCAGCTCTAAAGGAGTCACCAACCAGCGCTGGCATATCTCCTTGCTTTGCTGTTCATGAGCCTGACCCTTTTGCCCTGGATAACACTCCTACACATTGCTGTAAGCTTGTGTCACCCCAGCAAACATATGAAAATAGCTTCACTTGGGGATTAAAGTCCCAATCACCATGAGAGAAGCCTTGCTTAGGAGCACCTAAGGTCGAGCTTCCTTCTGTGAGTGGGAAGGTGGTGACAGGTAGACCCTGTCACATGGGTAGGAGTACAGTGAAGGCAGAGCTGCAAAGACAGAGTCAGCTCAGCTGGCACCTGGGCTCTCAGAGCAGTATAACTAATTAAGATTACACAAACAGCTGGCGGCCGGTCACTAGTGGTGTCCCCCAGGGATCAGTGCTGGGCCCAGTCCTGTTTACGTCTTTATCAATGATCTAGATGAGGGGATTGAGTCCACCATCAGCAAATTTGCTGATGACACCAAGCTGGGAGGGAGTGTCGACCTACCGGAAGGCAGGAGGGCTCTGCAGAGGGATCTGGATACACTGGAGAGTTGGGCTGCCTCCAATGGAATGAAGTTCAACAAGGCCAAGTGCCAGGTCCTGCACTTTGGCCACAACAACCCCATGCAGCGCTACAGGCTGGGCACAGAGTGGCTGGAGAGCAGCCAGGTGGAAAGAGACCTGGGGGTGCTGATCGACAGGAAGCTGAACATGAGCCAGCAGTGTGCCCAGGTGGCCAAGAAGGCCAATGGCATCCTGGCCTGCATCAAGAACAGTGTGGCCAGCAGGAGCAGGGAAGTGATCCTTCCCCTGTATTCTGCGTTGGTGAGGCCACACCTTGAGTATTGTGTTCAGCTCTGGGCCCCTCAGTTCAGGAAGGATATGGAGATGCTGGAGCGGGTCCAGAGAAGAGCAACCAGGCTGGTGAAGGGACTTGAGCACAAGTCCTATGAGGAGAGGCTGAGGGAGCTGGGGTTGTTTAGTCTAGAGAAGAGAAGGCTTAGAGGTGACCTCATCACTCTCTTCAACTACCTGAAGGGAAGTTATAGTCAGGTGGGGGTTGGCCTCTTCTCCCAGGCAACCAACAACAGGACAAGGGGACATAGGCTTAAGCTCTGCCAGGGGAAGTTTAGGTTAGATGTTAGGAAGAAATTCTTTACAGAGAGGGTAATCAGGCATTGAAACGGCCTGCCTAGAGAGGTGGTGGATTCACCATCCCTGGAGGTTTTTAAAAAGAGATTGGACATGGCCCTTAATGCCATGATATAGTAATTGGAGTTGGATCAGGGGTTGGACTCAGTGATCTTGGAGGTCTTTTCCAACCCAATCTGTTCTATGATTCTGTGAACATAGCTTTGCTGTAGAATTAGTTTTAGGTGTTTCTGTCTCCTGCAGATACTCCTCCTGTGTTGTTTGTCTTTATACAGATGAGATTTCTCAGAAAACATAAGAGTACCATGAAAGAATTGCTAATGAAATGTTTTAGCCATAACATCCCAAAACAGCAGGAAATGCTGGAATGGTAAACAATAAACATTTTCATAAAAGCAGACTATATGTTGTGCTCTCCCTCTATCATTGTCTGCAGCTGGCAGACTTCATCTACAAGGTCTCTTAAATAGTACACTTCTGAGATACTTTGCTACTTGACAAAGATCTGTAAATAGAGGCAAAACCCTATGTGCTCAGGCTGTCCCAGGCCCAAGAACATGTCCTCACAGGGTCTAGGTGCCTGTGATTTCTAGGATGACAGAATAGCAGCTTCTACAGGAGCATGGCAAATGGCAACAAAAGCAGCAATAATATGTCAAGAAGGGTCCACAGAAACTGAAAACACACCCATCTTTTTCCTGGGATGGCCAGACAAGACAGAGCTGTACTAGAGTACTTTTCATAATGCTTTTCAACAAGTCAGGATTTTTTTAGCCCAGATTCTGAATGGATTACAGGTCATCTCTATGCACATACCTCTTTCACGCTGTACAAAGATATAAAACTGCAGCTCTGCCCCAAGAGAGATATACATACCACCCCAACAGCCACACCAGTGACTTGGAATGGAGCAGAGAATTAGGGAGGAGGTAGAAAGTAAAAACAGCTGCTAGCCTGTTATGCTTTATAATGAGGTGCTGGGATGCAAATGAGGAGCAGGTTTTATAAACTGAAGAGCTACAGGTCCTATTTCAGTAATAACCAGCTCTTTGTAGCTACCTGGGCTTTGTGTTAGAGCTGTTTGTACTAAGTAACTGAGTGGGAAGCTCAGCTAATGAGTGTTGTTATGTTTTGGAGATTTTTTTTTTTTTTTCCTCTCATTTGAACTTATTGCTAACTAGAAAGGTGGGGAAGGCTGAGAAACTGTTAATGAACAGAGTGAATGGAAGGACTCTACCCCGAGCTTCACAATGACAGCATGGTGCAGACACCCCTGCAGGACTCTGTGTTGCTTTGGCTCTAACACAAAGCACCTCTCCTGGCTTGCAAATGGCATCTGGGAGAGATTGAGCTCTATGTAGAAGATAAAAGAGGAGGAAATATGAAAATTAAAGCTGTAACTAGATTAGGCTGTGAGTATAACTTGCCTTTAGAGTGTTTATGTCCTGTAGGACATAAGACTAAGCATGTATGCTTAGTCTTCCATACTTACTAGAGTAAGTACAACCCAGGATTCTTTAAACTCAGAGACGGGAGAGTTAACAATGGAGTATTATGGCTGCTGTAAGCAGCCATAATATAGGGATAGGGATGTGTCAAGAGAGTGACAGGCTCTTGCTTCTGAATCACATGCCAGTTCAGGATGATCACAGGACAACTGTCCTGGTTTGGGTGAAAATGGGACTAATTCTGTTCAGTGATTTTACTTTTCAGCTCAGTACTTTTAATTAACAGCACTTTCTGAAGTTAGAAGNCCTTTTCCAATCACTAAGTCTCTCTCCCTTATTCCTTTTCTCTTCCCCTTTGGGGAGGGAGGGGAATTAACAGAGAGCGTCTGTTGGGTCTTAGGGGCTGCCCTGACCCTAAACCACGACAACAACAAATATGCACAAAGAAGTCACAACTTCTGCTTTTACATTTTTGGCTTATTTTAATGCATCCTTGCGTGATGTCCTGTCTTGACTCTAAATGTGTCTACCTTGTTGTAAGTGGAAGATCCACAGAGACTCTCTGAGTGCTGTTGATTTTACCTGACACTGTCACCCTGAAAATAGATGGGATAATGCTCTAATTTGCAGGTGCATAACATGCCAGGCCCAGCCACAGAACAGTTATCTGTCCCTTCTTTCTCCAGAGCAGCTGCTGGGTGCCCATATGGACATCTCTGCAGACAAGGACTACCAAGAAGCATCTGATCTGGCTTGGAGCCTGTCCTTAGGGCTGCTCTACCCACTGTAGACAACTGGATTGAGAAGCTCACTTATTTTTGTGGAGAAGCAGTTTGTACAGTAAACAGGAGAGAGAAAATTTCAGGCTTCATTCATGTGAAGACATGGAAACTATAGATTACTGTTATATTGTCTTATGCTTGAAAGGACAGATTTTTTTACATAACAGATGTGAACATTGGATCCCAAATCCATATTTAAACACCTAAACACTTTTTCAGAGTATCAAATACCCAGAATCTCCCACTGAGGTCAGAAAGGATGTTTCTCGGGTGAAGAAAGGACTAAGATGCTCAGTCTTTTTTTTGTTGTTGTTATTGTTTTGTGTGAGGGTTTTTTTTTTTTTTTTTGGGGGGGGTTGTTTTTTTTTTGTTTGTTTTTAATAAACAGACTATTGAAAAGAATTCTAACTTTTGGCTTGTTCATTTTTGTTGCTACAGCATGGAAACAGCTTCCTCTTCCAAACTGACCTTGCAAAATGTGTTAAGATAATTTTCTGCTTTCCATATCAGAATTTTGCATCTTAGACTCCTTTTTAAAAAGAACAACAACAACAAAAAAACAAATAATGTAGCAACAATCTGCAAACTAAGACCTTTATTTCATAATTTAAACCCATAATTTGAGTTTTTTTTATCTGAATCTTCTTTTTCACAGTGGAAACACTTTAGTCCTCTGCCCAGCTGGCTCTGTGTTTGACTGTTAAAACTTGGTTGGTATAAGTCTATGTAATACATAACAGTAATACTATTTTTGCACCTTTGCCATCCCACATATCAAGACCAAAACTGTTAAAATACTTCTGCACTTTTGCAGGAATAATCCCTCAGTCCTCTGGAAAGGTATCTCAGGGATCAAGATGAAGAGTGGAAACTGTAGGGGAATTCTTTGTTGAACAAGGACATGCGATGGCTCTTGAGGGACTGGACAACCCTGGCTAAGTTAGCATGAGTCCTGAGTGTCCTTAAGGTCACTGTGAAGGGCAGAAAGGAGGGAAGTCTAGCACTGAGCAGGTAGGAGAGTGGAATATGAACAAACGGTATTAACTGCAAAAGAGGTGTGTACAGAACACATACCCAGATGCATATCACCAATTAGCTTAGAGCTTAGTATGTGTGCCTGTAACTGTTATCCAATGAAATAGTGAATGTACCCATGTACAGCTTAGAAAACCATATAAGCAAACTGCATAGGGGAATAAACGAGAATGATATGTAGCCATATTTGTGTGATTGTCATTATTTGGCCAGCTCCCCGTTGGTCCCTCTTCAGGAAACAAGCTGGCTTGCAGAGGCCAGTGCCATGCCTTGGAACCTGAACAGCCACATCAGCAGCACTTGCAATGGCAAGTCCTAGAGGAAAAGGTGGTGTTGTGAGAAATAACAGTGGAAGGAGGGTCTTGCTGAGCCTGAGGTCTCAGGGATGCCCATGGCTGTGATGCACAGATGAATATCTCCTGAGCCACATCCAGAACAGAGATGATCCACCTTCAGGTAAAAGAGCACAGGGGATCGTGGCTAATACTGCCTGACACTGACCTGGCAGCTCTGTTTGTGGATGTCCCCAAGAAGAGAGGAGGGATAAGCCACCCATGCCACATTGCAGCCAGAATGCTCCATGGGCTCCTGTACCCTGCTGTGGGTGATGGGGTAAAGTGTGATTGTGTATTCTGGCCACTGCCTCTTGATTCCATTAATGCCATGGTGAGGCCTGAGTTTGTTCCAAGACCAGACAGCCAGCAGATTGATGTTTTGTTTTCTCTGTAGCACCATCACCCCATATACTTCTTCAGAAGGTCTCATAGCTACTGTATGAAGTCAATATAAACCCCAGTTTTAAAGAGCTGAATTCAGCAAAGAAATATATTAGCAACATCTAAAATACCCACCAAGTATTCGACTCAATACCTGGCTGGTACTGTATCTTTTTGAAGATAGAGCAGATCCAGCAAAGAATGTCACCAAAACCAGTATCTTTTAGCAGAGATGAGGCATCACTCACATCTGGGAATGGTACACATGGATATATACGAAGCAAAAGGAAAGGATCCCTTGGAAGTCATTAATGTGGGCTGTATATCCTCACTGAGCACATCCTGCATCCAGCCCATCGCTGCTGATTGTGCTGCAAATATTTTGTAAAAGGCCAACAGCCACTCTTCCTGTTACTATTAGTATGAGGGAAAATTTTACCTTCTTTCTGAATTATCTTAATGATTACCTAGCATCATTACTATTTGTTTGCACCTCAAATTTCAATTTTCTCATTTTAGGTATGTTTTAAAAGTGTTTATTCCTGAAAATGCATCCTTGTGTAGCCACACTGTGATCAAGTCATCCTTCTTTGTTTTGGATAAATAGATGGCTCCACTCCAATGCTCTAATACTGAAGGTATGTTCCTAGATTGCAAGTAATTTTTGTGTCCCTCCCTTGAACTCTTCCAAGCATTGATCATCCTGGAGTATTTTTACATGAGAATGGGAGGTGCTGGATTTTGTTTTCCTGTTTCTCTCCTTTATACTTCCTCAGCTTTGTAGAGCAAATTTCCACTTCATATGCACAAGTGATGATCTTGCATGGATCTCAGTTCAGGTTACCATGAATTGTGTGAGAAAAGCTGTGTGAGCACAATCTGAGTCACTTGTATGCCTAGCAGAGGACCATTTTCTTTTCTAAGGAGTTTCCACTATGTAATTGTTTGAAAAACAAAACAACGAGGGACTCAAGTCAGAAATACAAAAACAAGAGAAATGCAACGGTACAAAGAAACACCCCGAAACAGATTCCGCATACAACCCGACACTGCCGGCTGGGGTGGTGGTAACCCTCCCGGTGAAACAGTCCTGGTGTAGCAGTAGTCCCGCTGAAAGCAGCGATGCCGTGGAGAAAGGTCTGGCGCTCTCCTCCGGAGCAAACCGCCGCAGCTCCCAGATGGGGTCCGAGCAGGGTCCTGAAAGGCGCCGAGCAAGTCCAGAAAATCCGGCGGGGGCAGGGTCCCACGTGCCGAGCAGCACTCAGCTCCTTCCCCCTGGACCGAGCCTCTCACAATTGGGTCCTGGGCAACTGTTACTGATGACTTGTTAACAGCCCGTGAGCAATGACATAGAGAGTATAGAATACACAGTTTCGCTTCTAACGACATAACGATAAACTGGTCCCGGCCCCTCTAACTATGAAAAGGAAAAGCATTTTAAAGCAGGACCTGAGGCTGACAATGAGGTTTCAGACTGTGCCAGCACAAGGTCTAGGTTTTCAGCAATCTAGAGAGCAGCCACCACATCTTGCAGGGGTGGCTGGAAAGCACATGCCCTCAAACCAGAGCAAACCAGCAGCAGTCAACAATTTGACTTTTTTTTTTTTTTTTCTGTCACATTACCCAGTGAAATAGTTCAGAATGATGACATTTACTTAGGTCTAACAAACTGCCTTGAGCACCATTTGTCAACTCCTCTGTCATTTGCCTGCTTTACAAATAAGGTATTCTCAATTGCTCTTGTGATGGAGCTGATCAGGCAGCCACAAAACATCAGTGATGGTGTAAGGTCCAGTCTCAGCCCACTGGGACTGATGACAATGAGCAGGAAGTGATTGCTCCAAGCTGGATGAGGCCAATGACTCAATGTCCTCTGCTATTCCATTCCTGGATTTCATGAGTCAGAAACGCTGATTGAGTACTTTGTTAGTCTCCTTGTATTGCTTTTTTACATTGCTGCCTTGTACAGGCAGATGGAGAGGATAAACTGAAGAAGAGACAGTTCTAATAATTTCCAATAGCCCATATTCTTGAAGGAAAGTGAAACTAGTCAATAGGTTTGTAAGCTTTCAGGAAAAGGGCTCCAAGACAAAAACAAACAAACAAACCAACCAACCAACCAAAAAAGATATATATATCTATCTTAGATACTTGACAGCATATTCTAAAGCTTTCCAGGTCATTAGTGAGAAGATGACTACACTGGCACTTGCAGGATTACTTAATACTGATCTTCCTTCACATTTAAATCTCATTTAATTTTACATTGTAGCAAAATTTCATATAAATTACTTACAGTGTTAATATGGTACCTTCCCTATAGCTTTTCTGCACTAATTCTACATTTTTGAGATACTTCAGCTTATTTTTAGGATAAATTCCAGTACAATAACATTTCTTCCTTTAGTCTCTTGAGATCATGGATTTGGAACTTCAGGCATTCAGAAGCCCACTTTCAACTCTCATCAGGCTTGTTCATGGAGTAAATGAGAAGAGGAGATTTTAATTCAGACAAAATCTGTGTGGAGGTAGGACATGGGGAGCATGCAGCTGTAGGCAGAGCTGTGAGTGACTGTAAATTCAAAATTTACATTTATCTTGCTGCAAAATGGAGTCACACAGCAATGATTTCTCCCCCACTTGCATTTGCTCATCTGTCAAGATGAGATACACCAATGAAAGCTTAATGCTCAAGCATGAACCTGAATTTGTGAATAAAACATTATGTCCAGCAGGATTTACAGCAGTATAGCAGAATTAGGAAGGTACGAAGCCTATCTGTAGTGTATGCAGGCAATGGTGAGCAATTCTGCTCTCTCTCTGCCCTAAACTTTTTTTCCGTGGAAGAAGGAAAGCATGCAAAGATATTAAAGTCTTTCTGCGAGGTAACAGTGTGGATAATGGTTTGTTCTCAGACTCAGTCACAGAAGCATCCTTGATGCTTTCTAATTGTTTCCAGTGATGCAGGTGGATCTAGCAGCTACTGTAAGCTGTATTGTCTTCATCTCCTGGAGCACAGAACACTTCTTAGTGAGAAATGCTCTTTACTATGTTCCATGGCTATGTTCCATCAATCAAGACTTATATCTCCATAAAAGAAATAGATAGGTGATGTTGTGGTATATACTGGAAATGTTTCCCTGTTGTAAACTGATGCTGCTTTATTGCCTCAAGCAAAGTTCTTCTCTTTTACAGCAGTTGAATACTTGCACTTTCATACTACAGAATCTCCATACTAGATGGCATGGTCAAGTTTTGCACAGCACTGAATCTCATCTTAAAAATAAAAAATGTCATAGTAGACATTTTTTAGAGCTGCTAGAAAAATGTGGCACTTAGAGAAAATCCAGCTGATTTGGTAACAGATTGACTGTCTAAACTTATGGTAGGTCCTAATTCTAACTACACAGAACTACTATGAATAGTGCACAGTAAGTCTAGGAAGTTTGCTATTTGCATTTGACTCAAATCTCTCCTACAGCACAAACTGATGATGTGTATGAGCAATTGGCCTGATGTAATGCAGCAAAAAGTTCACTGGAGATATGTTCAGCTATCTGTGTCACCTTATTTTATCCCATCTGTGCAAACATTCACACATGCAGGGCTTTGCTACCATTAATGCTTGTGGTGGCTGCTACTCTCCTAAATCAGGGCACTTGTATGACAGAAGGGATAATGGTTATTAGATGTCTTCCAGTATAACTGGGGTCAGACTGCTCTATGTTCACTCCATGCCTGGCTGCTCCCTTCTGTCCCAGAAACCCAAGTCTGAGACACACCAAACCAATCAAACAGCATCTCACAAACAACTGACCATCTCCAGTATGCACAGGCTTTTTACTGAACAGTTACTGGCAACAAATACATCAATAAAAAAGTGCATGTTCATTTGTGGATAACTCACAGCAGAGAAAAGGTTGCCTTATGTGGCCTGGTAAATCATTTGCAATAAATAATTCAACCAGTACAAGTGCATTTGTTAATAAAAGAGAATAAGAAAGATGTGCTAGCAACAGCAATATGTTGTCAGGCCAACATGAAAAGCATGAAGTAGGGCACTTTGCTACCTTCCCTCTCTCCCCTGCATTAATACCCAGGAAAATTTAGACCCTTTGAAAGCCTAAGAGATTTGGCAGGAAACTCCAGAAATAAGAGAAGGCACTGTGACATACTCTTCCTTCCTTGGGATTCTGGAGCGAGAGCAAATACATCTTTTCTGTTATTGCACATTTCCATTGAGATGGTGCCCGAAGTCTCTGGTGGGACTGGCTCAAGCATCTCCCCCTGAGGCTAAGGGTGACTGGTGAACACCATGGCTATGCTCACAAGCAACTGGTGAGAGTTGCCCTCTCTGCAGCTGTCAAGTTTCAGCTCAGAAGCATGATTATGTGAACACAAACAGATTTCAAGCATGCTCCAGAGAAATTTAGGAGCAGCTGGTGATTAAGAGGATGGAATTATCACAAAAAGTTTCTTGCTGTCCTGCCATACTGCCCTGTGTGATGCTGTCAGCTGGATGCAGCATGCAATCTTACAGCTAAATTGGCCAAGGCCACCATTAGCATCAGAGATGCTGCGTGTTTTCAACCCAATGCTAGTCAAGGTGCTGCCTCCACTTGGAAATAAGTCTTATTAAAACTGCATCTGCAGGACAGCATGCCTGGCCTGTGAGGAAAGCAGAGTGGAGAGCTGACAGTTTTATGGAAAAGCTTCCAGGCTTTTTTTTTTCCCCCTCTTTTCAACTTTCGCTTGAATTTTAGTTATTTATGAAAATCAGATAATTCAGGGATAATTTCAGATAAATCAGAAGGGACATTTCTGCATGCATGTTACATCTCGGTCTCAAAAGATGTGATGAATGATCTATGTGCTGCACTGTCACTTTCTCATGGGAGCATGCTTCCATTGTCATGGCTCATGGTGCTGAGGGTGGTGACAGACAGGCTGTTAGGACTACATAACTGAAGAATTCTGCTCTTTTCATCACACTTTGGACTATGTGCATTGAAAAGGAGAACTTTGCAATGCACACACCTTTGCAGTGGGGAGTGTGATGCAGGGCAGACATCGGTGTGGGACAGGAGTTGAGGCAGAACTCTCTCCGTAGCTGATGACTAGGTGTTCTTCCTTAGCTGAGAATGTCTTATCTGTTCTTTGGTTAAAAAGGGTATTATCCTTGCTGGTAAAGTGAGATTGACTGAGAAATTCACCTGATAAGATGAGAGGTCATTATTAAAACATTTTAAATGCCTCCATGACTGTTTTCAAACCCTTCTTTGCAACATAGTGGAAAAAATGTTTACTAATGCCTCTTCTCTGCAGCTCTGCTGCATCCCAGGTCCTTGTTTTAATACTCTTCCCTCATGCTATAGTCTCCTAGTGCACTGCCACAATGACTAAAAAGCTTCAGAATTTACTGTATGTATTTCTCTCTTATGGGAGCTAGTCTTTTTCCTTGTGGGGCACAAGGATAGAAGCACTTAGGAGCAACAAAAGGAAGTCAGGTCATTTGGTGACCAGACACAAGTTGCTGTTGTGAGAGTCAGAAACAACAAACTACTTTTTGAAGTAGAATCACAGTCAGAGGCAAGGAAAGGGGCACCAGATTTGCATACTACATAAGTCTGTCAATTTAACTGCCTCTAGGAGGTGGGCAATACATCCTGGCTCATGCCTCACAGGAGTCAGTGTTTCACCAGCCCCATTTGGGGTCATCTCTGACTGCTGCACAGGGCATGGTTTCCGACCCAGAGGACTAGGTCACTTAGCTCCTTCCAGCCATCCCATTTCTCCAGCTTCCTTTCTGCACTGCTGGTGCTCTTTGCAGACAGACGGGGGTCAAGGTGATATTCCAGAGTAAGATTTCAAACTTTGTTATGGTGCACTCATTCTCAGTTAGGATCTAGATACGTGGGATGTTTGTTGCTTGGCGTCTGGCTTCTCTGCCACCATTAAAATTAAGGGACCTGTGAAGGTGACAGCAAAGAAGAGAGCATTGAGCATCTCATATCAGCTAAGTGTGAGAAATGGGCCAACAATTCATGTTAAATAGAGGGTTTGAAGAGTAAACATTGGGATGATCAAAAGAAGGGAAAATTAACACCATTGTTATCTTTTAGCCTCGTGATACCATGACTGGATTAGGGGGAGGAATCAGACATGGACGGTTCTGATAAAAAGCGGGGGTGTGTGTGTGTGTGTGTGTGTGTGTGTGTGTTAAAGGTTTGTCAAGTTTCTACAGCGCATGTGCAAGAGACCAGGGTCGAAAGTTCAGCTGTGATGAAGATGTCTTCAGCCTCAAGACCCCTGACAATCACCACCAAAAATTACTGCGCCTGCTCAAAGGGGTGGAGACCTCATCTGCATGTGAAGTGGGGATAGTTGATGCATATGTATAGGTGCATTACAAAACCTATTGAATATTAAATGTTAACCCTATAAAAAGCTGTACGAGACTTCCTGAGGCATGCATGCTTGTGGTGGGGTGACCTCCTCTGTGCATCCAGCGCTGTTTACTTGCCTTTTATAAATAAATAGAACCCTTTAAAGTTAAAATTGACTGGAACTTTATAACATAAGGAAGAAAGCTATGGCGGGACAACATATTCCCTCCAGTCCTGCAAAATACCATGTTCCTTTTTGCCTTTGGAACAGCCCAGTGAAGTAGACTCTTCCCAGAGTATCAAAACATTGCCCCAGACTTGCAGTAGACGAGAAGCTGCTGGCCTGAGCCACTTGCCTAACCTAGGCCAGAGGACAAGGCTGCTGCAAAGAGGTTGATTTGCACCAGTTACTGGCCAGGACCGCGCAGCACCCCAACATCCGGCTATTCCCGCCAGCTACATGCCAGTGGGAGGAGCAGGACAGCACCGTCCCACTGTGGTAGCGTGGTCTCTAGAGCTGATGTCCCGTGGGTAAGCCTGTCACAGCTATGTGCCAGGACTGCCTGCACGAAGCACACGGTGTTCCCCTGCTGCCGACACAACCTCTGCTCAAATTTTCTTCAATTAACCCCACGGCGATTTCTCAGCTGGAAGCAGCTCCCTCATACGCAGTCCTGCCAAGGGTTTGCAACATGTTCAGGACCATTAGCACCTAATGATGTTCCTCATTTTTCCTCTAAACTTTCTCATCTTTTTAGCTGATCAAATCTGAAAAACATGCGTTTTTCCAGCAGTGTCTTCCTTCTCGCTGGCCCCCTTCCCACATCCACGAGCGGCCCCGGGGGCCGGGAACGTGGGCTGCCGAGCGGCAGAGCACAGTTTGTCAGATCTGCATGGCTCTGGAGTGCTTCAGAGCTGGGTGTAAAAAAATGTTGGGTTGTGGGAAGCAATGATCTTTCAGTAATCACTGAAAAGTGTATTGTCAGACACTTAAGCCCTGGCAGAAAACAAAACAACAACAAAAACCCAAACAAACAAAAAACAACCAACCAACCAAAACCAACAACAACAACAACAAAAACAACCAAAGAGAAACTCCTGGTTAACTAATCAAAAAAAAAAACCAAAACGAAACAAAAGGAATTTTCCTTTGCCTCTCCTGGATTACAGCTCTGCCTTTCCATAACATCAGCCTGTTTTGCTGCCTCTTCTTCACACGCACCCAATTCCAAAAAGTGCCCAGAAAATGTCTGGAAAGGAAAACAGCTTTCCTGGGGAAATGTTAACTTGCAGATTTCTCTGTGCTGCAATGCAAGAGAAGAAAGAAAGGGGGGGGGACGACGACGACGACGACGACGGACGGACCCATGAAACGGAACACGAAACAGTCCTCAAAGTCAGCTGAGGAGCAGCAGAAGCAGCACTGTGCTGCCGACGTGTCCCTGGCAGCTGCGCGCTGCCTTCTGTCACCAGATCTGCCGTGAAGGGGAGAGAACAGTGACGGCTTCCACAGAGATACGCAATGGGACCGGGACAGGAATGATCTCTCACTCCTCACCTTGCACGCCTCTGGCCTGTGGCGGGTGGGTGTGCAAAGCGAAGGGGAAATGGCTGTTCAGGGAATGGGGGACGGAAAGGCATATATGGAACCACTACTAAGCCTAACTTGGTTTAGTTACTCTGTTGAGCTTAGTTTAGTAACTCATAATCTTAATATGTCTCAAATGACACATGAACAGCATGAAGCAACTGTTGCTCCCACCCCAGAATGGGCAGGGTTTGGTCTCCTAAATATACGTATTTGGCAAGAAAGGAGAGCTTACCTCCTGTCATCCTTTCACAGAGGCATGAAAACAAGGATCCTATTTGCCTTTAGAGTTTAAAAGGGTTTTTAGGTTTTTAAGTGAGTCCCGTGAGGGCTGTGTTAACTCCATCCCCAAGTATGGCTCCACACCTGGACCCTTAAGCTGGCATCCTTGAGTTGGAGGCTGTTACCACGTGCTTCCTATCACACTCGATGGGCATTTCCAGGTAAACTCTGCCTCACATGGAAAGTTCCTGGCTGCCTAGGGGTTACTTAGAACAGTCCTGGCTGCTGTAGTGTGCTGTACATGAAAGGCAATGCCCCAGGCATCTTTTCTCCAGTTCAGACAGCTGCTTTTTGTGCTGGTCTACACCCAGGCATTCTCACATCTCCTACGCACCAAGGGAGCAACCTAGGGAGATGCCTGGCCATACCTTCGTGGAAATGGCCTACTCCTCCGTTTAGGTATTTTATGAATGCAACAGGCAGATCTGCTCTAAGGCAACAGCTCATAAAGTGACAGCGTTCACTGGGATGTTCTGACTCCCTCACACATAAACCTGCATCCCTCTGCTCCTGTTTTAGCAGGTCATCTGCAGCTTGCTTCCTGTAGTGGGACAATAAGCCTCTCACCTCATTCCTTCTTTGCCCAACAAGGGACAAGACAAAAGAAAAAAAAAGCTGTTTAAATAGACAAACTTCACTAGATTTGCAGAATTAGGGAAATTATGGATTTTTGTCAGAAACTGTTGATGTTTGGCCAAATGAACATCATGTTGGAGAAAATCTGAAGATACAGAGAAAATACACTGATATTTTTAGAATACTTTGCAAATACATTTCTGATCTTTGAAAAATTCTGACCACTCTAATAATATTTAATAAATAAATTTAAACCCCCCTAAGAATAATTACATATGAAAAAATAAGTTTCCTGGAATATTTTGAATCACTGTGGAAGGTGAAGTTTTGGTTTCAAGAGCTTTGAAAGAGACAAATTCCTTTGTTCTTCACAGCAGCCGGCATGGTTTGTGGCTGAGAAGCTGCAGCCAGAGTCAGATTTGTCCTTCAGAGCAGCCAGCAGCATGGCTGAGCTCTACAGCCCAGACTGCATGGATCTGCATGCCCCAACAGTGGATCCACAACTACTTGATAATTATTTCTGCATTAGCTTATGGTGGCTATTGTAATATTTTAATCGTGCGTTTCTGCCCTTTTTGCAGGCAGTAAAGCTGACACCATATGCAAACTTCAGTTAGAGAGAAGTTGCTGTTGTCCAGTGTCTCTACATGTTTATCTGCTCCTGCCTTTTCCCCATCTTCTTTTGTGGTTGCTACTTCTGCTCATTATCTCCTTGTGCCATTTGTCAGCAGGAAAGTACCTTGGGTTTCCCATCTGGGTGGGACCAGGAGTGTACATGTGCTCGTGCAATACTCTTCCCTGAATGCATTAGCTTCTCAAGGCAGTGCTCAGGCACATAACTTATGCAATAGTACAAAAATTGTCAGTGCACAACTCAAATAACACACTGCCCTTTCTTCAGAATTACTCAAGACCTGTACCTTTCCTTTTGGAAGAAAAATATCCTTCTGTGAACCATCTGCCTTCCCAAAAACTGCTCCTTCTCAAAATATCCACATGGCTCCAGGAAAAGCTCCAGAAATCCAAATTAGAGAGGCTTTACTCCACAGTCAGGACTTCAAACACTGCCATTTAGCAGCCTTCTGAAATACAGTGTTTTAGTGTCTTTTGCGCTTTGCACAATAGCAGTAATACAAAGAAATCTCACAAACACAGCTGGTCTAAATAACTATGTGTAGGAAATATAAACAGACTTCTTGGGCCCGGTATGTACATCCTGCTGCTCTGGATGATTTCTAAGCACAGAACACAGTCAGCATCAATTGACAACTCATAAAATATTGAAAAGGGATGCTGGGCTATTTCTGTATCCTGAAAGTGTGCACTGTCTGGAGAAAATGGGAAGGAAAACTTTTAGCTTTGAGCTTAGACTTAATGAAAGGATTCAGACAGCCAACTACATTAAAATATACCTTGTCCTTTAATTTATTTTCTTTTTCTGGAATACCTATTAAGTAGCAATAATACAAGTATACAAACAGCCGAACCCCAGAAATACACAGTGAATTCTTTTTCAAGAGAGAGAAAAAGGAGACAATCTATACCTCTGAATTTGGGAGAGACTTATCTCTCTGATGCCTTTTCACCCCTTCATGGATACACTTTCCTATGCAATGGCTGTGGATGGCTGGCAGACTAACTTGGTACCATTTTTGACAAGACTTAATATATGGCATGAGATCTGCTGAAGGACAGAGGATAACAGGCTCACTTGTCAGCCCATCCAAAGCAGTTGTCTTCTGCATATATTTCAGCATCTCAAATACTTCACAAGCTGCTTTCTCATGCAACTGCACTAAATTTTAGCAGACACCACCATGGTGGCTTAGCTCTGGGTAAAAGAGGCCACTTTACAGTATATTACTGTCACACTGTAAACCTGGCACTGCTGAAACCCTGGGAGGGACTCCATACCTTGTCTTGATGATATTGTTGACATCAAAGTCAAAAAATATACATGGCCAGTTATAGAGATGAGCTAATTGAAGAGTTTAGTTCATTTCTTTCTTAACAGAATGGAAAATACATATATAATACCATATTATTAGTGAACAATTTTCATTATTAACTTCTCTTTACTCCAAAAAATGGTTCCTTGCCAGTTCAGACAATCATCATTTGAATCTTAAAAAGACAACAGCAGGCAGAGACATGTTCAATATAAGTAGAATTTTTATTTATTTATTTATATAATGCCTAGGGTTGAAAAGAAAACAGCAAGAGACCAACCAACTGATCCCAGCAAATTTCCCCCTTTATACTAAGCATGATGTTTATGGGATGGATACACCTGTGAGTGAACTCAGGTCAGCTGTCCTGGCTGACTCCAAACTGCTAGTGGCTTGCAGACCATGGCAAGCCTGTGATTCTGTCCCAGTGAAACCAGGACATACAGTATGAAGAAAAATTCCAAGGATTTTGTCCACCTAAGTAAAAGTAATAAAAAAAAAAAAATTAATTGATCTACTGAATCACTAGATATACTGACACATTGAACACTTTAGCTTGGAGATTAGCTACCTTTTTTAAGAACATAGACTCTATCAATAAATATGTGAGGCTGTGAAAGTCTCTGATAAGGGAGAAATCCTTGTTGCAGTGGTGAAGTCCTGGTAACATCATCTGCTTCCAGAAACAACAAAAGGAAGGAGAATATTGGAACAGTATTTAATGGTACTTTTCTACATGAGGATTCAAAAATACAGCACAGAGTAAAAATATGCATTTCCTTGAGATGTGTCAAAATACCTCCATGAGTATTCCTGGTGTGGCTGTGCACTATGCCAGGCAGATTGTGTCGGTACCTGCTTCTGGCACAGAAAGCCATGGGGTACAAGCCAGGGCATCTTTGATGATCAGATTGTCAGGCAGAGATTTCTCCATTCAAAGTGAGAATTCAGTGACTTTTTTTTTCAGCTTTTTACCTCTCACCAGAATATCTCTGCCAGCAAAGTTGTTTATTTGGATATTTGTGGAAGGTGAATCATAACAGAGGAATCACAGATGCAGCTGAAACAGGCTGCCACTCGGTCCTTGTTCTGGCAGCTCAGTTTAGGAAAACGTCATTGATTTACTGTCATTGACATCCAAAATGCTACAGAGGAATCAGGCCTTTGCTTCTCAGACACGTGTTTGATTTTTCTGTCTATGCTGGGTAACAGGGGGCTTGTTATTTAAATGGAAAAAAAAAAACAAACAGGTGTAAGCAAAAGAAAGAAAAAGGGAAAGAGCATCATGACTGCTGTGATACCTTTAGCTTCATCAGCCTGAGTCATGTGGCATTTCTGCAGAACACCAGTGCTACTTGACAGCCAGTTTTCACTGCAATGCTGTGAACCTAACCTTTGCTAGGGTTAAAGAGAAGTCAGTGCATACAGGCTCTTATTCCCCAGCCCAGGATGGCCTCTGCTGTGCTGCAGGGAAGATGCTGACTGTTGCTAACACTTTGAGTAGGGACTTTGCAGGTTCTTGGTACTGTGGCCCTCATCCAAACATCATCACAGCATCAGTCTACAAGCCCCTTGAATCTTCACCTGGTAGCATCAGGAGTGTAACACAGTAAAGACTGGAAGGAGCTCATCTGCTATGGTGCTGGGTCCTAGGCAGGGCATTACTCACCTGTATTTCTGGACCAAAAGCCAACCTACAATATCAGAAAGGTCCACTTTAAACAGCACAGAGTGCATCCTAGTTTAACTGATACGTGCATGTTATTTTGAGGATCAAACACTTCATTTATGATAGGAGCCATGGTCACTGCTTAACGCATCTGCAGAGCTAAAGAGCAAATTTGGAAGGAAAAGAAAGCTTCTCAGACTGCACAAGGTGAAACTGGGTGCCAGCACTCAGGCTGTGTCCCACGTTTGTGCTTGCAATGGATTTTGGGGGCTGGTTCTCCATCAGCAGTACAGGAGTGCAGGAACTCCCCGTTGTGTGGGAGCCAGCCCATGGGTTGTGGTCCCAGGATCTCTGTGTCAGGTGCAGGCAAGAGACAGGCTGCTGCTGTGGGTGATTTCTCCTCTCTGCCACTTCAGTATCATGGGAAGGAGTTTGTCATCCTCCTGAATAGTGTTGTGGAAGCTGAAAGATATTGTTTCAAAGAAATTTTGACATTTAGCATATGATAACTTAAAGTCTTGTCAGAATCAAAATGCCTCTCATATGAAAAGAAATACTAACTAAATACTAATTCTGAAAAATGAGCCACTTGGTGTTGCCATCACAAGGTAGGACAGGATTTTTCCACAGTGCTCCCCACCAGGTGCTGGGGTCCTTGGGATGCACAGCTGGCAGAGGCAATGCCTCTGAGAAGGGAAACAGAAAATTCAGGATCGGCCATGCCAGAGCTCAGCAGAGCAGCCCTTCTGCGCAGCCACAGTTGCTCTTCTCATCTGTACTCTGGGTAGTGAACACCTGAATTGAAAAGTTGCTCTCCAAAACTCTTCATAACAAAAGATCCCCCTTAAATCAGTTTGTTTCGTGCTTTAGCAATTTAATGTTTATCCCATTTCAGAATGGGATCAAAGTACTGTACATTGAGGTCTAAATGCTTCTGTACAGGGAACATACAAAACTGCTACAAAATCTGTATACTGGGAGGTGGCCTGGGATGTGGGAAGAAAAGGTGCTGAACATTTCACCCTTTGCTCTCACTCTGCGCTGCTGCCCTTGATCTGATCCACCCCTCATTTTGCCAGTGCTAAAAGACAAGTCCAACATAAACATGCATATGGAGATTTGGACACAAAAGGTGTGTTTGGCACCATCCTGCCCTAAAAAACATAGAAGCCAGAAACCACAGGCTTCCCTTCTTGGCAGCATTCTTGGCTCCCTCTGGTACCAACAGCCTCTGAGCTGCTGAACTTGTCTTGCTCTATGGCAAGGAGACACTGTTTTCTCATTATTGCCTCCAAGCTCTGGATACTCCAAAAACTAAGTCAGAGGGGGCTTATCAGGTACAAGCCAGATGCCAGGCTCAGGGGCTGATGAACTGTGGCACTCACTGCTATTTGCAGTCAGGTGATTATATGTTTATAACAAATATGCCATCAGTTCAGTGCCATTGGGAACCTGTTTCATCACGTGTGCACCAGGGCACAGGTGCAGGCTGCAACTGTCTACTTCCAATCTCTTTAATAATTTTCTCTTCTTCTGGATAGCCCCCGAGCTGCTGTACATGAGTAGTTCACACATGTCTCTTTCACAAAATGAATGCACCAAGGCATTAAACTCCTTCAGCAGGTGGGTTGGACTAATGATCTCCAGAAGTCCCTTCAACCCTTATCATTCTGTGATTCTGTGATTTTGGGGAGAACTGAAATTACTCATGATTTTGACAATAGATACAGCTTAAAAACATGTTTGTTTCAACATATCTACTTGTTTCACCTTATGACCTCTGTAAATATTTGAAGTTTTTTAGATGCATTTTTTCCATGTCAAGTGACAAGTATAAGTAGAGTTAAATATAGGGTAGGAAACACAGCAATGTTCATGTTGAACTAAGGGTTTTGATTGCTCAGATTAAATATTTTTCTCCTCCCCATCTTGCTAACCCATACCTGTTCTCCTTTTGGTTTCTTTTGACCCTTGAGCTGATAAATACTCCCCACAGGAGACATCACACTTACAGTCTCTCATCCTGCTGGGGGAGTTCAACCTCCCCAACATTTGTTGGAAAAGTAATATAGCAAGGAGTAGGCAATCCAGGAGGCTCCTGACACTCCTGGAGTGCCTTGATGATAACTTCCCGAGACAAGAAATAGATACCCCTACCCAATGGGATGCAATACCAGATCTACTGGTCACCAATGCAGGCGAGCTTATTAGGGACCTCAAGAATGGAAGCAGCCNTTTTTTTTTCCTCAGTCTTCATTGACAAACTCACTCCCAACACCTATCAGGTTAAAAAATCACAAGGTGAGGACCAGGGTGGTGAATTCCCTCCCACTGTATGTGAAAATTTGGTTCCTGACCANCGAGCTTATTAGGGACCTCAAGAATGGAAGCAGCCTGGACTACAGTGACCATGAACTGGTGGGATTTACAGTACTAGAGTAATGAATCAGTCAAGGAGAATAAGCAGGACCCTGAATTTCAGAAAAGCAATGTTCCAGCTCTTCAAGAGTTAGTCAGACACCCTGGGAAATGTTCCTCAGGGACAAGGGAGCAGAACAGAGGTGGCAGATATAGAATCATAGAATCATAGAATAGATTGGGTTGGAAAAGACCTCCAAGATCATCGAGTCCAACCCCTGATCCAACTCCAATTACTATATCATGGCACTAAGGGCCATGTCCAATCTCTTTTTAAAAACCTCCAGGGATGGTGAATCCACCACCTCTCTGGGTAGGTCATTCCAATGCCTGATTACCCTCTCTGTAAAGAATTTCTTCCTAACATCTAACCTAAGCTTCCCCTGGCAGAGCTTGAGCCCATGTCCCCTTGTCCTGTTGTTGGTATGTAGTCAGGAAGGCCAGGGCACAGCTGGAGCTCAATTTAGCAAGGGATGCTAAGAATAATAAGAAAGGATTCTACAGGTACATCAATGAAAAAAGGGAGATTAAAGAAAACATACCCCCTCTTGAAGAGCAAGAATGGTGAGCTAGTAAAAACAGATGAGGAGAAGGCTGAAGTTCTCAACATTTTTTTTTCCTCAGTCTTCATTGACAAACTCACTCCCAACACCTATCAGGTTAAAAAATCACAAGGTGAGGACCAGGGTGGTGAATTCCCTCCCACTGTATGTGAAAATTTGGTTCCTGACCACCTGAAGAACCTGAACATCCCTAAGTCTATGTGACCTGATGAGATGTATCCTAGAGTCCTGAGAGAATTGGCTGATATAGTTGCCAAGCCACTCTCCATAGTCTTTGAAAAGTCATGGCAGTCAGGAGAAGTCCCTGGTGACTGGAAGAAGGGACACATTACACACCTTTTTAAAAAGGGTAAAAAGTATGATCCTGGGAACTACAGATTTGTCAGCATCCCCTCTGTGCCGGGGAAGATGGTAGAGTAGATTCTCCTCTAAGGTCTGATAAGGCACATGAAAGACATGGAGGTGATCAAGGACAGCCAGCATGGCTTTACTACGGTAAAATCTTACCAGACAAACCGAGTAGCTTTCTATGATAATGTGACTGTCAGTGGACCAGGGAAGACCTATGGATGCGAACTATCTGGACTTCTGCAAGATCTTTGACATGTTACCCCTCAACATCCTACTCCCCAATTTGCAGAGATATGGATTTGATGGATGGACCAGAGGGTAATGGTCAATGGCTCAAAGTCCAGATGGAGAGCAGTGACAAGTGGTGTCTCTTAGGGGTCCATACTGGGACCTGTACTATTTAACATTTTTATCAGTGATATAGACAGCGGGATCGAGTGTGCCATCAGCAAGCTTGCAGATGACACTAAGCTGCATGATGCTGCCAATATGCCAGAGGAATGGGATGTCATCCAAAGGGACCTGGACAAGCTGGAGAGGTGGGCCCAGGTGAACCTCATGGTTCAACAAGACCTAGTGCAGGGTCCCACTCCTGGGATGGAACAATCCTCAGTATCAATACAGGCTGGGGGGTGAGATGATAGAGAGAACACCTGCAGAAAAGGATTTGGGGGTGCTGGTGGAGAAGAAGCTGGACACAAGCAGCCAGTGTGTGCTTGCAGGCCAGAAGGCCAGCTGCATTCTGGGCTGCATCAACAGAATTGTGGCCAGCAAATCAAGAGAGGTGATTCTGTCATTTTACTCTGCTCTGGTCAGACCTCACCTGGAGT
>VWZY01012658.1:1804-81804 GCA_013399075.1 Chloroceryle aenea
CGACGAACAATACAGGAAAAGATAGCCACATTGGCCGACCTGATCAGAAAAGGACGGCGACGTATCCTGCAAGTAGACGGTACTCCTCCAAAAACGATCTGGGTGCCCATGAAGCAGGTGGACCTAGAATGGTACCTGCAGCACTCTGAGGAATTACAAACCGCGTTACTAAATGATGGAGCAGTGATAGTTGTTAAACCACTGCCATCACCCATCCTGTCATGGATGGAAAACAAAAGCTGGATTGTCAAGCCGAAGCGTTCGGATCAGCCTCTCCCACAGGCTCTCACGGCTTTCACCGACGCCGGTCGACGGTCCAGAACTGCTGCAGTGGTTTGGAAGGAAGGACAGCAGTGGCGACATCAGATATTACAGGCCCACCAAGGAGACTCTTTACAAACTTTAGAACTTTTTGCTGTCACTTGGGCCTTTATAAAGTGGAGGAGTGTTCCGTTGAATGTCATCACGGACTCTCTTTATGTTGCAGGAATTGCAAATCGGATTGAAGATGCAAGCTTACGAGATTTAAAGAACTGCCGGTTATCAAGCCTGCTCATCAGCTTGCAATTAGCTGTTGCTCAAAGGACCGAGCCCTAGGCGTTTATCCACATAAGGAGCCACCAGTGGGATCAGGGGCTTGGCGAAGGCAATGCTAGAGCCGACCGATTAGTCGCCATTACTACAGAGCCACCGCTATCGCCACATTGTCGCGCCAGAGAAGCCCACGCTATTTTTCACCAAAACGCCAAAGGACTGGCCAGGACCTACAAGATATCCCTTACGGAAGCCCAGGCTATAATAAAAGCCTGCCCTGTGTGTAGTTATCATAACTCTGGATTAGGGATAGGTTGTGGGGTTAACCCCAGCGGGTTAAAGGCCAACGAAGTTTGGCAAATGGATGTGACCCATGTCTCTGCGTTGGGTCGATTAAAGTACCTACATGTGACGGTGCTTTGCAGTGATGGGGGTGCCTGTTAGTATCAAGACAGATAACGGTCCGGCGTATAGCAGCGGGCCACTGAAGCGTTTTATGCAGCTATGGAATATCACCCATGTCACTGGGATTCCTCACTCGCCAACTGGGCAAGCCATAGTTGAGAGAGCTAACGGAACAATTAAACGATATTTAGAAAAGTTCAAGGACATCATAGATGTGAGAGAAAGAGTTAGTAAAGTGCTTTTTGTGTTAAATCATCTTTGTGTATTTGGAAATGACAGTGTACCGCCTATTATAGTGCATCAAGAGGTAAACAGACAAGAACCAAAGAAATATGCAAAAGTATGGTATAAAGATGGAAAAACAGGACATTGGGAGGGCCCTGCTGAACTGATATATGTAGGGCGTGGTTATGGTTGTGTTTCTATCCCAACAGGTACAATTTGGGTCCCCAGCCGCTGGATACGACCTGCACGAGAAGAGGAGCGAACTCCCAATCCGTCGGAAGAAGAATAGATCGAGACGCGAGAGCCCGGATGGATTTACAAGGGACTTTACTGATAATAGGGTTAATGGGGGGATGGCTCGGGTGTGGGGAGGGTGCCGGTTCGGGTCTAGATAGGGGTTTGTTTAATCCGAGGGAAAATGTGTGGGTCACTCTTGGTCGTTCTGCGAACACTACTACTTTTTGTGCCAGTCTGGATACAACAATTGGTGGATCATACTAGGCAGATCAAGGAAGACGCAGGGTTGTTTGGTCTTGGTGCTTTGGGAAATTGGTTGGGATTATCTGGATGGTTGAGAAACCTCTTTCAGACGGGATTGTTACTCTTGATTATTGTGATAGTGGCTTTGCTGTGTATGAGCTGTCTATTGTCTTGTATTAAGGGAATGATGATGCGAGTGTTCAATCAGGCCTATTTGGCCCAAAATAAAAATGGGGGAATTGTGGAGGAATGGTTAGCTGAGAAGGGTCACGTAGACATTGTGCAGCTGTGCAGCCAGGAATTGAACAAGAACCATACACAATTGTTGTAGGCCTATCTAGCAAGGACACCCTGTCCTTGGCTAAAGGAACAGGGAGTTGAAACAGGAGATTCTGGTGAGAAAAAATGTAAAAGTAGCAGAAGCAATATCGCAATGCCGGAACCCAGGACGGTGTTTGTCCTGTGATATGTAACCAATAGTGAGCTTAGCTTTTGCAATATGTATGAGCTGATTAAGTAACGTATAAAGGTTTGTAAACTTGTCTTAATAAATGGAGTCTGCTGATCACCTCTATGAGTGTCGATTGCATGCTTCCCTCCGGCTTCGCGACAAATTATTTTGTGGATTTGGGTTCCTCTCTGTTATTAAACACATCTGCTTGATTCTAAAAGGTCTGGTTTTGATTCCTCTGATCCTATTATGTGTTGTCTGCATCACCACAGTCCACTGTACAGGAGTTAGGTCTCATGCTTGAAACATGCAGTTATGACTTTGGGTAAGAGTAAGCAGTGGATCCTGCTCCCATTATGTGCTTCCCTGAAAGTGAAACAACACACAGAAGAAATACTGACAGGAGGCATACATGCAAGTGAGCTGATCAGTGGGATGTAATAATAAAACTAATTATTATATATATGATATTACCACTTTTCAGGTTGTTTTAGTAGTGAGATATTTAAGTGACAGTGTCAAAATATTGACAGTATTACATGCATCCTAGTCTGAGAAGAATCAGCAAAATGTTGCAGAACTTTTTTTTTTTTTTCCTTTCCTTTTCTTTTTTTCTTTCTAGCAATTTTTCTTTCCTCCTTTCCTCCTCTCCGTACTCCCTACTTGCAGCATTAAGTAGTTTGTTTGTTTGGGACTTATTTTCTCTTATGTTTCTACTTGTGACTGTCTGTGTTTTTAAGAAACTGTCCTACTTAAAGGAACACAAAATTATTTTGTAAGGGAAATATTTGAAGAGGGTTTTGTCAAACTAAATAAAGACCATTGTTAAATGTTTTTCCTCTGGTATAGTTTCAGTTCTGAAGAGAATCTAAATTTAGACTCTGAGAAGTAGAAATGGCTTCATGTGGCATATTGAATCCTACATTTTGAAGAAAGATTTGCATTGAGGAACTGGCTTAAAGAGCTTTTAGAAAAATCCTGTGTGCTTTCTTTCCATTCTCTGAGAAATACTTTTTGTTGTTGTAGTTGTGATTTGTCATGGTGCTTACCTTTAAGGGATGGGAAATGACAAATGACACCTCTAGTCAAGCAACTTTTCCTGGTGTGGTCTGGTAATGATCCAAAGCCAGGTGAAATGTATATACAATGGAAAGCTCTTTCTGTTCAAGTAAGGATAAGGGTGGTCTGGGCTTGAGATACCAGTAATAGTCATATGGTAGACTCTCATCCAATGTCTTTTGGTGCCTGGGCCCAGTGGTGAACCAAGACCTCTGGAGGTTTCTGCCATTAAAGGGAGAAACTAATGGGAATGGTAATATTTTAGGCAAACTGTCTACTTACACAGAAACCAGCACCTCTTGCTCAAAAGCCAAATAACAGGAGAGGACATCTAAATGCTGGATCTTGCACTTGGGTCACAACAGCCCCATGCAATGCTACAGGTCTGGGTTAGAGTGGCTGGAAAGCTGCGTGTCAGAGAAAGACCTGGGGTGTTGGTTGACAGCCACCTGAAGATAAACCAGTCGTGTGCCCAGGTGGCCAAGAAAGCCAACAGCATCCTGGTTTGTATCATGAATAGTGTAGCCAGCAGGACTAGGGAAGTGATTGTCTCCCTGTTCTTGGCACTGGTAAGGTCACACCTCGAATAAAATGTTCAGTGTGGGAAAGATACTGAGGTGTTGACATGTGTCTAAAGAAAGGCAACAAAACTGGTGAAGGGTCTAGAGAACAAGTCTTATGAGGAGTGGCTGAGGGAACTGAGGTTATTTAGCCTGGAGAAAACGAGACTGAAGGGAGACCTTATTACTTTCTATGACTATCTGAAAGGAGGTTGTAGCAAGGTGGGCAATGGTCTCTTTTCCCAGGTAACAGTTGATAGGATGAGAGGAAATAGCCCAAAATTGTGCCAGGGGAGATTTCTATTAGATACTAGGAAAAATTTCTTCACTAAAAGTGTTATCAAGCATTGGAACAGGCTGCCCAGGGAAGTGGTTGAGTCACCATCTCTGGAGATACTTAAAAAAATGTGGAGATGTGATGCTTAGGGACATGTTTTATTGGTGGACTTGGCAGTGTTGAGTTGACAGTTGGACTTGATCTTAAAGGTCTTTCCCAACCTAAATGATTCTGTGATTCTATGATCCTATGATTCATTCTCAATTGCAAGCTTGCTTTGGCCAGCTTTCAGTCAGAAACTCCTCTGCTTTTATTAATACCACCTCTCACAGTACTTGCTTGAGAAATGTCCATGTTTTATTTTGTCTCTTGTTTTTCTCCAGCTTTTCTCACATTTGCCATTCACTGGAAAATACTCAGTGACAATCCCTTCTTTCCTAACTCCAGAGTTGTTGCTAGAATATACCTTTGTGCTGTGACATGGTCTCAAGGATGAGACCTCTTGGAATACCCCATAGGAGAGATGGTGTCACAGCTTCATTTTGGAGTGTGAAGTGGAGGCATAAATCAGTACAGCCTGGCAGTGCCTGTGGAGCTGAGGGCAGAGACAAAATGTCTTGAATCCTTGTCTGCAGGTCCACCATGCTTTATTTGTGTGGGCTGACTGGGCATTGAGGGGACTGCAGGGCAGAGGGGCATCCCTGAAGCTGTGGAGGAGGCTGGAGTCTGTTTCTGAGCTGTTCTAAGGGACAATCTACATATCATTAAAACTGTGCCATCTGCATGCATAACGGTACTTTATCAACTAAAACTTCTTTATTTAATCAGTTGATTTAATTATGAGCTAGTTAATTGAAAAATTCATGGTACAAGTTCTGAAGGTCAAAATACTCAGAAGTTCAAAGAAGACTGGAGCATTTGTTTCACTCAAGCTGTGACGTGCAGTGCTGAGTTACAGAAATCTGCTCTGATTCAAACTGGCAAACTGATATTGGGATTAAACAACTGCATTACCAAACAAGAAGACAATTCACTTCCATTCATGAGGTGTGAATGTATCTACTGCCAGCTGTGGTTAGTCTGTGATTGATTTATCTGTATGTTGTGTTTTCCAAAAGATCCAAGAAGTAACTACTCTTGCAGAAATGCCTTTAGCACTGTCCTGTCGACCCCTTTAGGCACGTCCACGTCTCTGCAAAGTGCCAGACTGATTGACCTGCACACTGCATTTCTCCCTGGATGGGAGAGACATGCTGAGTGCAACAGGAGCTCCAGATTTCCACCTCTGGGTCATTGTGTTTCACTACCGCATGACAGGCTTTTTTGGAAGTTGCTGATGCCAGGTGAAATATCCGGTAAGTTTGGAAATAATCTGAATTTATGAATCCCTAGGTGTTTCAAACACTGGATACCCTCATAAACAAACACAGTAGAGCCAGGGACCACTAAGAACTTGCTTGGGAACCCTATTTTAGACTGTAAGTCATGTAAATATCTGCTAGGATATTTACTTGCCTATAGAAGATTAAACACCAAGAACTGTAGCCAAAAGTCAATCAACCTTGGGCAGGACACAAGAAAATGCTGCAGCCTTAGTTATGCTACAGAAATGAGAGTCCTTTGTATGTTACTGTTTGCCCACAATATACTACCAGAGCAGGTTGAGGGCAAGCATCCCCATGTTCACACCACTGTTGTATGCTGCCCAGACCTCAGGTGTGCAGAGACTGCAGAAGCTCCTCTTAAAGGAATACCCCTTGTATTGGCAAAACCTGGGCCACTTCAGGCTTTGTGTTTTCACCCCTTTGTTACAGAATTTTGCCATTCTTATCTCAGTAGGAGGATGATACCAACCCAGCTTCATTCATCTGCCCTAAACAACATACTCTAAATAATATGCTGGAGGGTTTTTTTTAACAAACAAACCATTATATTTCTAGCCCTCATGGCTGTAACATACTCTGAAAGAAGTGCAACAATTTTACTATTGTTTTCATGAATCTGTGAGTAGCCCTGATTCTGAGCTCTTAGAGGCTCAGTTTCCTTCAGACTTTTCAGTGTTAGCAGGATATCAATTTAGAAGCCTTGTGGTGGTAATCTCTGTCAGTCTGTCTGCCAACAATAGCTATTCAGTTGCTGGACATTTTAATGGCAAGCAGGGATAAGAATGAAGACAGGAGTAGAAAACTAGCTAAAATAAGAATAAAAAATGCAGGGGAAAATAATTAAAGCAACAACAACAGTAAAACAAAAGAGAGCAGAAGGTAAAAAAAAGCAAGATGGTAAAGAAAATGAAGCAAAGGTCAACACACATGAAAACCAAAAAGGACAGAACCCTCTCATGCATATATAGATAAGTGAATACTTTTGAGGGATGATGACTGTAAGAAGAAGAAAATTAATAAATAATAACTATAAAGTAATTTAATATGGTTAAAAACTGTCTGGGAGTCTGTCGATTTCAGAGACTGTGCTTCATAGACTTTCTCCCAGATGCTGCTTACTGGAAGATTTGATTTTTCTCATGCTGACCTGCACTAACAGCTCACAAATGTCACAGGCAGTGAATGAGAATGGACCCCTTCTAGACACTGCTGAGAGAGCTGGGAAAACTGGGGGCCTGCAAGAGTGTTTTGGTCCTGCAAGGACCAATCTTCTTCAGTACTGCTGTGCAATTAAGAGTGTATACCTATACAACGAATGGCTCTGAGAGTGTTTTCTCTCCTTGGGTATCCAGTTCGTAATCTGTCATGATGCTTGCACAAGTCCATTAGGATTTGGCAGGAACAGTCCTGTTTCCACACATAACTTGCATCACAGGTCCAAATGTCAATTCTGAGGATCATTCTGCCCTTACCTACCCCAATGCTTTGCAGGGCTTTTTCTGCATTTCAAGCTCATCCCTTGGGATTTTGATCTCCTTGGTGAAGCTTTGAAGAGTGTGGAGAGCCAGCTTTCATATCATTGTGTAGAGCCAGAGCAGCAATGCTGAATGCAAACAGGAGAAATGTAACAAGACCATTGCTAACACTTACCTGAGACCAAATAAAATGTTTACCCGGTATTTAGTGATGACAGTGATTTCAGCATGCATGGTTCCTAGTGTGAGCTTTGTGGGTACCTGTGACTAATATATAAACATTTCTTTTATCGTTAATCCATCTAATGCTTCTCCTCAACATCAAAGGATATGAGATCGAGCACATACTGTCTGTAATTTTAAAAGATTGTTCTTGCCCATCATCCATCACCAAAAATGTAAACCTTTGCTCTCTGTTATATGATTTTCACAATTGGCCTAATGAGGCAGCAGGAAGAAAAGAACAAAATAACAGTAATACAGTGAAATAGTTGTCACATTTTACTCACGTTTCATGTCTCTCATTATAGGCACTTATAAGTGAAAAACACATGAAAATTCAGAAGGCATTATTTGAAACAATAAGTGAGTCTAGGTAATAAAGTACTGTATGCCCAGAAGCAAAGGAAATAATTGTTTTTCAGTCTAATGTTGTATTTATCACTCCTGGGATGAAAATACAGCTAATACATATTTCAAGTGTAAGTTCAAAATATTCATGTGCGACCAAGCAAAGGTTTATTTCTCACTCTCCATATGTTTCTAGCAAGGTTATGTTGTTGTTTGTCTTCATTGTGTGGTTGCATTATTTTAATAAATGATTAGATGTGAGGTATTATTTCCTTTTAAAACATACAACAACAAAACAAGTTTTTAATAAAGTGTTCTTATAAAGCAACAGTCTGAAAAAAGCTGGGCAAGAGTTCAAATTGGTAATGAACTGAATATGCCTCTAATTATATTGAATTTACAAGTGATGGGATGAAGCAACATTAGAAATTACTTCTGACTGAAATTCAGTGCCTTAAGGCTGGGATTATTCCCCTCAAACTTTGGGATACTGAATAAAATTGCGGTATCATTATTTGTTTTAAATATGTCACTTCAGGTCTCAAAATGAAAGATGGTGGGCTAAGCCTTCTTGAAAACAGAGGCTCCAATAAATGTGTCACAAAAGCTATGATTTTTCTCAAGGTAGGATTTTTTTTTATCTGCACTTCAGTTTACCCAGTGCATATAACATTTTGTAAATTGGTCTGGCTGTGTGTAATACCAGGCTCAGAACTCATTTAAACTTACATTTTTAAACTGGGATTCATCTGTGTCAATCTAAATGAGACTCATCACAGGACTAAATCTCTGTGTCCCATGCTGGCAGTTTAAGACTCAATCTTAATCTTTGTATGAAGTCATTTTGTATCAAATGTATAAATAATTAATGTGTTGTGTATGGAAACACTATCAGATTAATTCCTTTAATAACAAAAATCCATAGATAAATAGAGGTTCATCAGCAAAGTGACCTTTTATCTTTTTTTTTTTTCTGTGACCTTGAATTAAATCCAGTGTTGACCAGGATGACCATTAATCATTTTGATCAGATTGCTGAGAGAATTGCCAAGTGAAGTCAGTTTATTCATCTCAGTTTACCTTCTACAGGGAAGAGGCACTGGGTTTGTATCATACAAATAACACAATAAGCCCATGATTGGTTTCTGCAGTTCAAGGCTGATATGTATTCGTGAAGCAACATGGACTTTGTCTATCTGTGGTGTTCTTGAACATACTACAGATATATAAAGGATTTCTTGCCCCAGTATGGGTAACCCTACATTTTGTGCCATAAATTGATTAAAAAATATCTTATAGCTGAAAGTACAGAGAAAGGGCATGCTTGCAGGTCAAGCAGAGTAAACAAGATCATCTCACAGAGTACTCTGGAACTTAGATATGTTTGCATACCACAGGAAAGGAAAATACAGGTTTCATGTCTGTCTCTATGGCTGCCGCTACTCAGCTGCTATCAGCACAGTGTAAATGAAAACACTACCTGAAAGAAAATATTAAAAGACATTTAAAAACTTGTCAGAGCAGTTATTAGGTTAAGTAACATTCTCTATAACCTCTGCTTCATGGCGCAGCTTTCCTGATGAGATCACAGCAGGTTAATGTAGGAAAGAGGCAGAATCAGAATCTGAGTCAGAAATGGAGAAGTCCATCATAATAAGGAACAGCAGAGTCCCTAGCATAATGTAACTATGTTCATCAGATATATTTCGCTTTTTCCGTGACAAAGACAGTATTTTGGCAGCACTACAGGGAATGAAAAAGATGATATGCACAGTTCATCAAAGTCAGTATCTCAATTCTTGCATGGCATAAACGATAAAAAATTAGAAGTGTTTCCGGGATCTTTCTTTTGGGGAATATATGTTAGTGGTCCAAGCTAGAGCATGTCACTACCATGAAACCCAAGTTCTCTTGTCTGAAAAAAATGTTGAATAGATACAAAGGAAAAGTGCTGGAAGGAATAGGAAAACTGCTACCCAGAAGCCACGTATCTGTAGCACTGGTTATCACAAAACACAGACAGGAAAGCATCTCTCTTATTACTGATGTGCTTCCAAACTCCCTAATGAGAATATTACAGTATTTGTTTCATAGACTTCAGGTACAGGAGAAATGCTCCATCACCTCTACTTCCTGACATCTTCCCTACTTTCTAAGCTGCATCCCATCTTCCTGAGGTTTCCATATGACATATCTTTCAGCTTGTGCTCCACATGATGCAGTAATGTATCAGCCCTGATAGAACAACATATATGGGAGCTGGCTGTTATGATTTATCTTTAACCTGTCAAGTTTCACTAATCTGAATCATCACCTCACATTCCACCACCACTGCATCCTATCTACATGTTATGCATTTTTTTTGCATTGGGCACCCACAAATTTAACATGACAAAAAATATGGAGTGCTTTTGTACTCCTATATAATATGGAAAGACTTGATGGATGAGTGTGCTGCCTTTTTTCGGAAAGGACCTTAAAGATGGACTTTTTGAGAGAGACACTGGTAGAAGCTTTCAAAACCGTTTTCTAACCACTGTCATAGCTCTTCTTTACAATAAGTGTTTACATCAATTGCAAAGCCTGAACTGTTGCCTGGGTACCTTACCTTCCCACCGCCCTCTGAGTTTTCTTTCACTTCAAGATGGAAGCTTCTCAGAGCATTTCTGGCTTAACTTCTGATGTGTCCAGCCCATCCTAAAAGGATTCTA
Organism: Chloroceryle aenea; assembly: GCA_013399075.1. Taxonomy (NCBI): domain Eukaryota; kingdom Metazoa; phylum Chordata; class Aves; order Coraciiformes; family Cerylidae; genus Chloroceryle; species Chloroceryle aenea. Next base: position 11,937 of record VWZY01012658.1, read on the forward strand.
TCTCGACTTGGAAGAACAACTTTTCCTCGTCCTCTTTCTGTGCTGTCCTGACTGTTGCCTCAGCAGCAGGGTTAACATACACCCTGCACCTGCTACGAATATCACCCAAACACACAAAAAGTCATGTGAGGAAAAAAGTTGTTCATTCTGGTTGGTAGCAAATTATTTAAAAGCCATCCTAGATGGCTGCACATTACCTCTGTATGAGCACAGGACAGCCCATGGTAGGGCTGCATCCCATCTTTACCAGACCAGACGCAATGGTGAGCCAAAACTCTGCAGCTATGTTGTAGCAGTGTAGGCATTTCTCCTTTCCAAAGGCAAGGTGTAATGGAAGAGACACAGGTGGACCAGACAAAAGTTGTGTCAGAGGGGGAAGAAAGGGACAGTCACAAAATCAGGGAAAAGCTAGACAAGTCACCCTATAGCCCCACTCCAGGGAAGAGGATGCTATGCCTGCTTATTGGGAAGCACTGGTGAACATCCAAAGATACAGTGCTGGGGATGGGCAGACAGGCTTCTGGCTCCTGCTGTCACATGGGGCACTGGACCAAGGCCTTGAACCCTAGAAGAGTGTTCAGGGACTCCAGGAGATTTCCAGGCCAGGAAACTCCACAGATATGGGGTCAAATTTGGTAGAGGTAAGTGAAGTCACAACACTGAGCCAGTCTGTCCTCATCCTCTTCCTCATTACACATAAGCAGAAAGAGGTCCAAATACTCACAGGCTGTTAATCAACCACAAACCCAACCGCATCTGAACTGGGCATGCAGATTCATGTCACTACTGCCACACGACATGAGTTTGTAGCCGCCTGTTTCTCTTTATGTGAGTGCCACATGCAGCGCAGTGTGACGTTTAGTGTGTTTAGTTATAGTTTTCTGGTAGCCATTTAATAACAGTCACAAATGGCCTGAGGAAATCCCCATTTGTACTAAAGACAATTTAACAGACACAGATGTGTTCATCTACGCAGAAGCTTCAAAGGAGGCATTTTCACAAATGTGTGCTGCTTGTTGTCTTCCTAGGGGGATTTGTTACTGCTTCCTCAATGCTTGGTCTAGGTTGGATCTTTTCTTCATAGACCAAATGAAGGGTCAGCCAGAGTGAAGGGCCACCTTTTTTTTTTTTCATCTTTCTAAAATCATTAGTCCAGATCAATTTTATATTCCCATATTCCATTAGCACAGAAATATGTTCTTAGAAAGCATCAGCTGGTGCACTGCAGTGCCTTTTACAGACAGGGTTATTGCTTCATCATTTGATATAAATTAGAAGACATTTCAAAAAGTGAATGTGAACCCAAACAATCATTTCAATGCACTTTTCTCTGAGACTATTGTTTTAGCTAAATACATTATCTATATATAAAATATATGAAATGGAGGTATATTTAATGTTCAAAGTGATATACGATAAAGACAGAAAAAGGTGAACTCTTGATATATTACAAGTCTTTCATACCATGAAATAACTATTGCCTATTATTTTACCCTGACATTTTTATTTTTAGGGGAATTTCAGTTGATTTGTATTGCTGACACCATTGATATGTTGTTTCCAGTGACCTTACATCCAAAATCAGTAGGGTGTGACATTTGATGGCCCAGACAAAAACATGAATAGTAGAAGAGAGGGTTTATTTTACTGGTCATAAATTAAGTTCAAATAACTCAGAATTTATTTTAAACTCTTTTTACTGTCTACCCAATAAATGTATTTATTACTGGCAGCTTAACTCAGGTTTTCTTGGTGAAGCAGTTTACTCAGATGCTTTTGTAGTCTTGCCTTTCTTTCTGAGGTACAGTTTGGTAACAAGCACTGCTTCCCACAGACAAAAGGAGGTGGCTTCCAGGTAGTAAATATAAAGGAATATAGTGTCAGCAGCAGTTTTTGACATGATGCACAACAGTGAAGACTCAGGCTCAGAGGATTTTCAGCATCTCTGTTAACATGCATAGAGATTGGGCTAAGTAGTAAATGCATAGTATAAATATTAGTCTGACCTAACCTGTAGTCTTATCACACCTGTCCACAGTCCTGCCTGTGCAAACTGACCTGCAAATATACACCATTCTGGTGTATATTTCACTTTAGTAATATTCAAAGACCATGATCTCCAGGTGTAACTTGAAAAGGAGAGAGGTGGAGAGAATATATCATTAATTCACTGGAACAGTTACCAACAGTTCTTGGGACACAGGCATCTTTATATAAAGGAGGAATATGGCTCAGCAAAACCTTTAAACTCCTGGAAAAAAAGCCTTCTTGCCCCTCTCTAATCTGCAACTCAGTCTAAGGGCCCTGCAAGACAGTGAGGAGGTATGATTTTACAAACTAACATTTATGAAAATCATAAGTTGTTACTGGATTGTTTTAAGGACTTTTATAACAGCAAGATGAGAGCTATCACCATATACAGACTCTTAACAAGTCATTCCTGCAATGTGAGGTTGTACTCTGTGTTCCCTCCTGTCATTTTTTTATTGCACAAGTCTGTTTAGGAGACTACTGTGTCTCTTATGCACTGTCCATGGATGGTGATACAGCATCTGTTTGCATAGCTGAGTCCTGGAGGCACTGCCAAGAAAGGGTCATGAAACTTTTTGCTCTTCAGAAAGATCTTATTGGAGTTTCTGAGGTAATCTGATTCACTGAATCAAAACCAACCTCTCTGTTATAGCAGAAGCTGTTCCTTTCCAAGGGAAGGAGAGATTAATTTGCCTGATTGAAGATGCTTCCCACTCTATTTCTGTTGAACAATAAAGCCATCTATAACTTCAGTGTGGGTGGAAAAGCACAAGAGATTTTGGATAAGAACATGTGCGCTCTACTTCCATTGGGAAAGGCCTTATCACATCCAGCTTCCATTTCACTTGTCCTAAACCAGCTCAGATCTGATCTCACGGACCTGGCTGAGGGTGGAATTTGCCTACCCCATCTTCCAGATATGATTCTTGTTGCAGCAAGGTAAGGCAACATCACTGCCACAGCCTGAATCTCAGATGCTTCAGGTAGTTCCTAGCGTATCTGGCTGCAAAGAGGACTTCTGCCTCTGCTTCTTAGTGAGAGCATAGCAGCTGGCTAAAGCAAAAGGTGTTCCTGTTTGTGACCTCTGAGAGGAGTTCAAAGCAGGCTTTGAACCCAGGGTGTGAACTCATAGCAGAGATGGAAAGTGCATACAACAGACCTTTCTGTGTACAGCTTTGCACTGCAACCCCTTCAGTCTGTGTATTTCAGAGCAAACCACCAGCTAACCACATTACTGAAAAAGATGTATGATTGCTAAAAATGAAGTGTTTAACTACATCTTTTGGTTTCTCAGTTTTTAGGATGAGCTCAGTTCTTACTTTCTTCTGCAGCCAACAGGATTATTTCTGAGGAGTTTTATTTTGAAGATTTGTGGGGGTTTTAAAAATTATTTAAGCTCATTCTAGTGTAATTTCTTGATTTCAGCAAGTCTTGAAGAGTCTTAAAGAAAAAATCTGAAGTAGTATGAGCTTTCAATGCTCAAGCTGTATAATAGCTGTTTGAATATAGAGATTTGTATGTCTTCTTGAACTGAAACTTTCTATATGAGTGAATTTACACTAGTGATTTTAGTGATTCCAATTAGTGATTCCACTGTCTGTCTGATTTGCTGAGGAGAACCAGGCCTCATGAGTCTAAGTTTGGTTGGTACTTTTTGAAACATTTCCTGTACAAAATAATCTATAGAGAATTATAAACCCAACAGTGTTTTTTTTACAGTTAATTTTCCTAGACTCATATGTTGCTGCTGAACTAGTACAGGAGACACATATCAGATGGCCAATGAGAAAAAGAAACAGGGAGCTTCAGATCATCCCATAACCCTCTTCTCCAGAGAGCTGTGGAAATGTGGAAACGGGGAAATCCAAGGGGGGCATGGAGGCTTTTTGTCTCCTCCATCTGGACACTCCTCAGCAATTTCTCCTTGTACAACTAGGAGTGGGAGGATCCCAAGGCACATCAGCACCTCCTGCTGATGGTTCATCCACCTCAGTGGAGAGTATCTCTACTCTCCTGGTACTCTCCTATCTCTACTCTAGTTTCCTGGCTGGGGGAAAATGTAAGGCACCTACTCCAGATTCTATGGTTGTGTGGGTGTGCAGGGAGAGGGACAGATTGATAAAAGAGGTTTTTGGCTTCCTCTCTACATAACATCAAGAGGCAAGGGCTTTTATGGGCACCAACCCACCGAAAAGTGTGATGTTACTCTTTCTTTCTCCTTCAGTCACTTGCTTGGAGAGCATGTGAGATCATAGGGTATTCTAGGATTGTTGGATCCATGTGATGATTTCTGTGGAGCCAGTGGGAAAGGGACCCTGCAACCAAAACAGCACTTAAATAAAGTGATAAACTGTCAACAGAGACCTGTCTGTTTCTAGTGAGATCCCAAGTCTGTCTCAAAAGGGGGAAGGCCATTATGGGAAGAGAGATGCCTTGTCCCAGGGGTAAGAAAGAGTCCTTTTCTCTCAGATGAAGAGCAAAGTTGTCCTGCTACACAGCTAATCCAGCCTTGGGACATGACCTGTTGCCTGAAGAAACCTGGGCTGACCAAAGCTGCCTAGTGACAGCTATTCTTCCTATTCTGGGATGCTTAGCTCTACTACAAATGCCAGTGGGAAAGTGAAGTAGAGGTCATCTCAGAAAATGGCATCACCAGTGTCCTTTAAAAGATGTATCCATATTCTGGCTTGCTTTGAATAAGTCCTCTCTATATGTCACTCTCTCTTCAGCTAGTCTAGTGGTCTTGCAGAGATTTTCCTAACATCTGCACATGTAGATTTTCCACAGTTCACAAGAGTTCCTATGTCTGGAAGTCAAGATGTCAACCATTAATATATAACATGCTTTTACTGTGAATTCATGAAGTGTCACTGCAATTAAATTTCTCTGTTAATGACATGATTTATTAATGAAAAAAAGATTCATCCTGAAGGTCTTGAAAATGATAATAGGGTTAATTCTCTCTCATAGTATCATAAAATTCATGTTAAATGCAGATTTTGAATAACATTTTAAAATACTGCCATGCCAAGGAACCTAGTGGGGAGAATACTCACTAAGTATTCTCATTTGTCCTTTTCCAGACCACTCACAGAAAGAAATAATGGGAAGAATGATAAAAAGCAAAAAACTCCACTTCAAAACAGAAAAAGCCCAAAGCCAATGCAAGATAAAGCAAAAAACTTCCTGATAAGGAAAATTACAGGAGTCTTCTAGCTGCTTTGTTTTGAGTCCTCTCAGCTGGAAGATAGTACTGAGATGTAAAAGCTTTTCCTGTGCAGGTCAAAAGGGTCTCGGAGAAGGCTAAAGAATAGCACTGCAGCATATGCCATGGAAGCAGTACCTGCCTCATACAGTGTAAAAATGCACTAGTATAGGACTCAAATGATGGTCTAGTGTTCTCCAGTCATTCATGATAGGTGTCCTATGAAAAGACCTCGGTATAAATAATAGCTAAAGCAATCAAACAAACAAAATTCAAGTAACTTCTACTTCAGTAAGATCTGTAAATCCAAAGGGTTTGCTTTATGTCAACAGACTCCATATGGGTGGAGATGTTCTCTATTTGCTATATAAGCCATTGTTTTAATTTGTTGTTTTTGTGGTTTTGTTTTTTTTTCTTTAATAAAATGTTCTAAATATTTGCTGTTGGAAGAGAGCAACGCTATGGGAGGCTCTGAAGTGATATTCATAAGAACCGAGAACACTGACTAATTGATTAACCAAGAGTTCTTGAAGAGAATGATTTGATTAGGGTAATTTATAGAGATTGTATATTTTGTCATCATTTGTCTTTGAAAACATAGAAGAAAACTGCTTCCAAGTGCATGTAGCCGCTGGCATGAGAGATGGTGTGCACTACATCATCAGTTACAGCAGACTGCTCAGTTTTGTACCTTTCCAGCTAGTCAAATATCCAATAACAACACACACACACACGCGCACACACACTCACAAACATGCTCTAGCTCTTTGCACTCAAAACTTTTCCAACATGGACTTAGAAAAATATTTGGGGTTGTTCACTGCTCTGCTCTCTGTAGCATAAACATTTATTTAAATGGGGCTGTCTTTTCAGTAATGAAGAATGAAGGAAAAACAATGGTCTGATTTTGACAAATTAACTTGTGATTTGGAGAGTCAGTGAAGCAGGGAAGAGACATTCCTAACTATACTAATTAAATGAGCTTGCAACATTTATTTTAATGCAATGGAACCAGCCATATGAAGATGAACATTTTAATTTATTTTGTGGTGACATTATGAAAAATTTCTCTGCTGCAGATTATCTACAAAAACAAATCTCATCAGCATCTAGGTTTGTGCATGAAATTTACATCTCTCACATAAGTTTGACCTTCCCCAGTGAAAACAAATGGAATGTGCTAAGTTATAAAGTTTCTGCAAAGGTTGTCTTCCCATTGATGTGGTGGTTTATGTTCAAATTACCTCTGTGAAAAACACATCCATTTTTCATAGTGCAGTGTAGATGAAAAATTCTGAATTCATTCTAAGGGGAATGCAAATATAGCTCATTAGTTCAAAAACATTTTTCATGAATGACTGCTGAGTATTTTCAGGCAAGATGAGAATGTGCAGTTTCAGCCAAGAATGAGCACCACATGTCCTACTAATTGTTTTTAAAACTTGTGTCTTCCCTCCACGGCATTCAATAAGTCTAGTAAGTGAGAAGATTCCTGAAGGGAAAAAAAAAGTTATACATATCCTCACTTATGGCATATACTGAGGTCTTTTCAATATACTGTGCACTATGAGGAAAAAAAATAGGAGCATTAGCTTTCAGATGGGTAATATCGTTATATTCAGGCACATGACATTTCTCTCCTCTGATTTTTTTCAGGTTTTAGTAATGAGTAGAAGTATTATTTATGGAGTGCCATCAGCAGAGAGAACACTGTCCTAAGGTTCATATCAGTGACAATGTTACAGAGCTGCTCACAATAGAAGCTGCAAGAGTTCATTGGATTTTGTTTTTTTTAACTAGGTTGAGTAGCAGTAAGATATTTTCACTGTTTAAAATGATACTTAAGAAGGTGATTTAGCCATGATTTTCCTCTCTTTTGCAGGTCTCCCAAAGGTTTGCTTTGAGATGGCCTTGAAAAGCAGGAAATTGAGTAATAAGTCAGGCTTCCAACCTTCCCTGCATGCACCTGAAAGCCAGAATAATTAAAAGTGACCAAAAAAAGATGTTATTTCAAAATTATCTGATTTCAGGATCTGGTCATTTGTATATCATGTGTCTCTGGGCGGTGATCCTCCATGTGCAATGCATGCCCACCATCTCTTCCTTGTCCCTGTGGTGGAGGTTGGCTCTCCATGAGACCTTTCTTCAGCCAGACCCACCTTGACAGATCAGGCTGATCTTTTCACTCAGTCAGCTGGACCTAGGAGGCAAGCTGCCTGTGTCAGGGGCTGGCAGGGCTGTTGGGGTGACCCAAATCATCAGCACAATTCCAGCCAAGATGAAACTCATCCTTCAGATGAGCTCCTCTTCACTTCAGCAACTCAGTAGCCCTCAGTCTCAGCCTCTGACAGCATGCAGACCTCCTCTGCTTTCCAAAATTCATGCTGCTTAACAGATTGTAGATATTTATCTTTTATCTTGGCCCTTTATCTGTTAGCTTTGGAGGGTGTGATCAGCTAGTTACAAAGAAAACTAAGCCATATGTCATGAACTAGCATTTCCTACAGATGATCACTCCCCTTCTTTCTGCCTCTTGCCTGGCACCCATGGAGCCTTCTGCAGAAGGTCGCTTCCCCATGGAGGGATCAGCAAACACTGGCATGCTGTGAATCATTTTGCCCACCCATGAACTGTGGCCACCTCTGGACTTAGCTGTTGCTAATCTTCGTATTCACAGAAAAGCTTGAATTGGGGTAAGTGCAGTCTTTCACCCAGCTGAAACTGCAGGGGGATTTTAGGCAGGAAAGAGGTTATTACTGGAAGTCGAGTTGGAATTTAACCATAACAATTGTATTAACATCCTTAATCCAATGTTATGGGAGTCTTAAAGACAGTAAAATATGGAAACAAGCCAGTCGATGGTAAAAATCCTTCTGTCCAAGATCATAACTCTGGTTTGGTTTTTTTTGTTTTTTTTTTACCTGAAATGCAGTCCTGTGCTCCCTAAATGTTTACAAAACACTTGCTCATTACCATTTGTTCAAGACAGAAGATTGACAGGCACTGAATAACTAACAATACTGTCCTGTAAACTTGTTAATGTTTTGTTGGGAAAGGTCACGCTACCATTTTTTTCTTGACTCAGGATGTCAGTCACTGTTCTTCTATTTAGGTCTCCCAGCATACTTTTTTTTTGGTGTCCAATATTCAAAAGAGTTTTCATATGATAATTTCATGTGTTAAAGTTTTTTTACCAGAACAAAAATATCCTTCCAGTTATGGAAGGTCATCTCCTGTGTGTACCATTGTCAGGACTGTTGTAGCAACGACATAGTGGGGTGTTTCACACTGGCAATTTTCTGTCTATGTGGTCTGTACAGAACTAAAACTGCCCAGCTTACTGAAACAAGGGAAATGTCCCTGTACTTCAAAACAACAGACAGGAAACCAATTTTCTGCAGATTTCATGGCATTTGCCCATAAAGTGCCAGGACCTGTAATCCGGTCTCTCTCCAGGTTCTATGGCTACAGGGCCAGAATGCTGTCACAATTAAATTTGTATGAAGGAAAACTCCCACAAAAAAAATGATTCCTTGTGTTTCCTGAGAATATGAGAAAAGCTCTGAATAGCATAAACACACAGACTGAGATTCTCTTCAGCTTCTGGGAGATAAGTGTTAGTCCTGGAGCAGCGGCACATGTGAGCTACAGTAAGCGATTTGCACTGTTGAAGGAAAGTAGAGTTTTTGTACAGATTCAGAAAAGTGATGGTCAGCCTTTCTGTTGAATACACATTGTACCACTCAGTAACTCTGCCTCTAAAAATCATTGGGCAATAATTATACTCAGAAATAAGGAAGCTATCACATTCTGCATTGGGGTCCAAGAGAAGAGCTAGCTGAAGAAACAAACCTTTAAGACAGCTAAAACCATACAAAACAACCACATCAGTGTACTGTCTGAGAGGAAAAAAAGTAGCTTCTTCCAGTGTGATGGAGTTTTTTGACTGAGGATGTTTCACTGATCTTGAAATACTGAAGTATTTTATCATCACCAAGACTTATGCATCTCTCCTAAAACAGTCAACAGCCAAGCTCCTGCTCACAAAGCTGAAATTTCTAACCATGCCTATGTTCAGCTAAAAACGCCAATGTGCTAAGAAGGTGTCATAGGACCAAGCTCATATACAGAAGTATTATTATGAAACTACGACTTGACCATCAATGAATCTGCCCCATGGTTTTCAGTATGCCATTTACAAACAATAAAGGCTTCTGTCATTCTTACCATGAGATACCTGATGAGAGAAAAAGATGATACCTTTATATAAAGCTAGCACATAGCCTTTAAAAAAAGAAACTTTTGACAATTTGCTTTTGATTCCAAAGTAATGTATGAAAAGTCATTGCTCTTTCTGAGCTCATATGTGTCTTGTTTTTCTTTTGAGGAATCATTTATCTTTATTCACCTATCTACTTTGTTTAGGCAACCAGATTAATGTTGTGTGTCTGGACTGGGTGCTTTTCTGGCTTTCATGCTGTGAAGATAGCAGCTCAAATAATGGCAGGAACCCATCCAAATGGGGAGAGGTGTTATTTCTCACCAGTCTTCCTGACCCCTTTAGAAGCCACATTTCTTCCCCTTTTGTCTTCTCTTCCCCTGTTCCTTCTCTGATTCCAATTACCCTTTAGCTAAGAAGTATCAAATGATATTACTGTCACCTTCTACCATCTATAAAGAGCAGCCAGTTATTTTCATTCTGATAAACAATTATATTAGACCGAGGCAAACAAGGAGCAATCCAGTGAGGCTTTCTTATAAGAAATAAATCTATGTATGCTTCTTCTGTAGGAGCTGCAGTCCACCGTTCCTATGGAAGACGCTAAAAAGTCCCAGACTGGTAAAGAGTGAGCTTAATGGTTCTCCAGCCATCCTCCTTGGTGATGCCTATCAGGAGGTGTAGGTAGCAAACGGACAATGTGGCCAGGGTGCTAGGGGTTACCATGTGCTCCTTGTTGCCTCAGGAAACCCTGCAGCCCACCCAGGGCCATGCAAATATTAGAAGAGTCATGAGCTTCTGCCTGTGGTGACAAATCTATGAAGACCTCCAGCTATGACCCTGGTGATTCCAGATCTAGGTTTTTTTTGAACTTAGGTAACCAGGTTGACCTCTTTGGCTGAAGTTAAGATGGTTGTAGATTGTTGTTCTGTTGGAGATGTCAAACTAGGACAGCACTAGAGTCACAGCTGGCTAATGGAAAATGGTTTGTATGATCCTGGTGAATGCTTTAGACACTGTCCTGAGTCAGGCTGCAAATCCTGCCTTTTCATGATCTTGTTGCTTTGACTTGCACTACTTGCTGAGTGGTTCAATATCAGCCAATATCAGCCTGCAAGTTTGTTTTTTTTTCCCATAAGTTGCTAGTCTTTGGTTACCATGAGTGCCATAAATGAAAGCTAACAGACAGATATGAAAATAAGCTTTCTCCCTCTCTCTTTCTCTTTGTCTCTGTCCTTTAGTGCAGTATCAGTTTGCAGGAGATTAATTTTATGTAAAGTTTTACATTTCAGATTGTGATCAGCATTTTTTTTCCCTTGGTTGGCTCTGAGAAAACATATATTCAAGTTTGAGAATTCATCATGTCTGATTAATGATGTGTATATAGAGCTTCCTGTATCATCTTCCTTCTTTTGGTCTTTTTTATTCAGTTGTTTGCTGTACTCCAACCCTGCGGATAGATGGTTCTGCAGTGATAAATGTAAAGTTTGCATAAGCCATGTAACAGCAGGACAGCCTATTATCACTGTACATTTTCCATGGCTGTGCAAACCTCTGTAGGCTATTTTATTGCTAATAGATCCACAGAGAAACAGTAGTGATTTTATGACTCTTTTTAAAATGGAAATTCATGTTTGAGAAATACAACTGGGAGGAAACAGATGTAAACCACTTAAGCATTTGCAGAAAATTGAGATGCACACTCTTATTTACAGACCCACATCGCCTCCATCGTTTTATTTTCAAAATTAAAATAAGCAATCTGTTTGCCATGGGAAATGAGGAACCGTAAACTTGTTGTTTTTCCTTTGCAAAGGAATGGCCAGCATCACTGTCTCTGTGCTTAATGGCATTGGAGAAAAGGGATTTTATTGTCTATAACACGTTCCCTTTGTAATCTATGTAAGAGGTATGCAAGTGGGAAAGATTTTAGCATAACTATGTGTCTGAATTTGCATTATGTTATAAAAGCTAAAATGATTGCCCAGCTATTATAAGATTTTACCCAAGTATTTAAAGCTATTGGAAAATTGATTTAAAAACTTTAATAGCAAACAATTGCAAAACATTTACACTCATGTCAGAGTTGTAGTGTGCTCATTCCCTACACCAGCAAAAATATATTTCTTCTTGCATACTGGTTTAGATTACTGATTTTGAGGGCCAAGCATCCCGTTGGAAAAATAAAATAAAATACCCCTAGAATTTNTTAGTTATACTAATACTTTGTACTGATCTACAGCCCTGCATCCATGGAGATGGGAGCTGTTCACCTCTTGTTCATCTTTTAAGAAAGGGGTCTGATATATACTTTACAAATAACTAACAAGAAAATGGAACTTTATTGAGGCTTAGGTCTCTGTCATGGCTGAAGATTGGAAGACCACCCTTTCCGTCTTTTGCTTCTCAGTAGTCACCACACTGCAAATGTATTTTTCAGCCATGTATTGTTTGTTTTTCAGGAAAGTGTGCTGCAGTGTTAAAGTACCTAAAAATGACTCACAGTATACCATCACATCTGAAGAAGTCCACCAGGCAGTGTAAGAAATTCTACTTTCAACAAACTCTGATGTGGGGAATGTGAAAAAAGAAATGAAATTTAAGCATTAACTGGTAAAATAAGAGATAAAAAATCCCCTCCTCTTAGGTACTGACATGCTGAACGTTATATGAGAACTGTGTTTCATGGGAAAAAGTCTTAGCAATGTCCTGTGAGAGCCAGGTGTACACCTACGAATGCTTTCCTACAGCAACAGCTTCATACCCTGGGAGGCAGGAATTGTGAATGTCTCCTGTCACAACCTGATGCTGAAAGCTGAACTCAAAGCTCAGCTGAAGCCAGGTCCTTCTCCTCTGCAGACACTCTGGTAGCCACCTGGACACTGTTTTCTTAGAAGTCCTTGAAATTGCGATGAAGCAGCTGGGAAGAAGGTGGAGGACATCATTGAGATGTCCCACTTGGGCATCCTCATGTGCCATAAGAAGAAGAAAAGGAAAGGAGATCTGCTTTTATTAAGGGCAAAGCCATCACTGTGCCTGGATCTTGTCAGCATGTCTTGCGAGCAGAAGAGGAGCAGGAGCAGCCAGGGAGTTCAGAGCTGGCAGTGTAAGATGCCCAGGGAGCAAGGATACAAGCTCTCAGAGGGCAGACTGAGGAGAAAGAAAGATCAGGTGTCAGGAAAGAATGGCCTGGGGAAGTGGGGAAGCAGAACAGCTGCCCTGGGAGAGCTCCCATAAAGAGCAAAGCCAGACACTAATTCCACTTTTGGGAGGAAAGACTAAGACACATATTGCATTAAAGAGAGCTAACAAAACAGACTGCCTTCCCTAATGTTATTCTTCCATGCAAGTGGTTTCCATAGTGATGTCTCTTGATTGCAAGCTAGAGAAGAGATGGCCACAAGGCAGTCTCTACTAGGATGCTGTTCACACCATGAAAAAGCACAAGATCTCAAATCTCACAATCCTGCTCTGCAGTTGTTCAGTCCCCAAAATGTGGCTGGGAAGGGAAGGGTTGAGTAGTTGTGTCCTGTCCCTGTGCAGAGCAAGGACACTTTCCCTGTCTAGCCTGGAAAGCCTGCAGAAAGCCAAACCTCTTGCTGACCCTGCTACATCTGCCACCAATGGGCCTGCCATATCCCAGCCCACTGAATGGGGTGACCATTCAGAAAATGTGCATCAGCCCTCCAGTCCATCATGAACACAGACAGGACTGACACTAGTAAGCTGGAAGGGACAATGAAATTTCACACAAAAGTCGAAGTGAAAGAATTCTTTCTTATACTTTCCTACACTCAACACTGATTACTACATTAAAGAATTTTATTGACCCCTGGCAGATAAATGGAAAGCTTTCTTGTTGTAGCACTGAAAGAAGGGACAGATTTTCCAACAGCTGTCTAATATCTCTGTCAACATGGAAATGAAATAGATTTAAGGACCTCAGAAAAGCATCCGAACATTTAGTGCCCAGTAATAATGAATTCCAATTTCCACTTGCAGAAGCTGGAATTGCTCTCAGTCTGTTCTACCAGCTTTCTAAATAAACATCTGGCACAATTTTACTTTTAGAAAAAAAAAAAAATCTTAAATCAGGCTGCTAGCTGACCGTCTCTTTATATTTACCCAGCCACAGAGACAGTGTTTGAAAAATGCTAGTGTGAACCTGTGTGTAATGTTCAGGCCTGTGAGGAAAAAATAATGGTAACAATAAATGGTAACAATAAATAGCCAAATAAAATAAATGAGAGTAATTTTCACTGGAATTTGTGAAACACACAGGAACCCTTCAGATCCATGTACAGCAGTGCTCAGAATAATGGACAATGTAAAAAACCATCACAGTGTTTCCATCCTCCAGCTGCACACAGCACTCCTTTTTCTTAGATCAAGGCACTGCTGATAAAGAAAGATCAAACAAACATAGCCCAAGGACCAGTGAACAGATGTCTTCTCCTTTCCTTGGTCCAGCCCAGACTGCTACAGTTCATACCTTAAATCCAACAACCAGATTAAGGAATTATTCCCTATATACTTGTTATTGTTGTTCAACAAAGCAGCATCTAAAATAATAGCTTTTCTACTGCCACCCAAGGTTGAGCACTGCGGAAAAAATGTGTTGAAACTGATTAGGCTAGAGAGATAGGCCTGCATAAATAATTGCTGAAAATCAACTAAGTCAAAATAATACTAACATAGAAAAATAACTTTCAGATAGAAAATCTACCTGCCTATGCTCTCATTTCACAGAATGAAGATTAAATCAGCAAATGGAGAATACAATTCTTAGGATAAAGCAGGTAACCCATGGATTCATGGCGATAGCCGTCATAAAAAGCAGGTCTGCCCTGAGATCAATTGGCTTTGAAAAGATTTAAATGATTATTTTTATTATCTTTGCTATCATGGAACTGTGTTAAGATTTATGCAACTCTTCTTGGTTGTTTTGCCATGTATTTCAGTGAGGGAGTCTAGATTAACAGATAATTAGACAGAATACTTGAAGCAATTAAAGATTCCTTTCATACAGTTGAAAGGTGTATTTCTTCCCCTCAATTTCTTTTTTTTTTTTTTGACTCCTATCTGTCATCAGTTGTTTTCTTCAAAACTGTACACTGTAAAGAGTAGATTTCTTCTTCAATTAATATCACTTTAGTCATTAAAGTTTGCCACTTCTCTAGTCAACAATTTGAATGTGGAAGCCTTCATGACGTCTTCCCTCTCAAAGAAAAGGCAATGTCTTGGGTCAGTATCTCATCCTCTTAAGGTCTCTCTTCTTGGTCTTGAAATAATATTTATAGCCTTGTTAGTCTTGTCTGTAACATTCCATCTTCACAAGAAGAAGCCAGTTCAGAGTAATCATTACCACCATGTTTTACACAGGAATCTACATCTAATAGCAAATACTTCTTGGGCCAAGTTGATGAGATTAGCGTCATGTTTGCTGAGCACTTCAGCTGTCTCTGCCTAGCTCATTCAGCATGGCCTATTGGTCTCTTTTCCTATTTTTACTTGAATTTTTGTATTACGATCCCAGAAATGGATATGTTTGAAGTAATCTGTCAAGTTCTCTCTCCTTCTAGATTATTCTATTATTTTAAGTGAGATGCATTTTGTATGGCTTTTTTTTGCTCATCATCATAAACACCAAAGAAGAATATTTTTCCTGGCAAGTGAAGAAAGTCTGACAATTCTGTATTCAGGACTGAATGTAAGTGGAATAACGTTGCTCAGATCCTCTGTGAAAGCAAGCAAAGCATGCAAAACCTCCCTCAAAATCTGAGATCTCACAGTTACAAAATAGCTTTCCTACCGATGAGTAGAGTGCATTTGAGGGCACAGTACATCACTTACAACTATAGTTCCAGGTGAGCTAATGTATGACACCTTATCTACAAGTAGCAAAAGAATTTCTGTATTCACATGCAGGACCTAATTTGGGCAGTGTGCATCTGATGAGCTTGCAGGACTTGTGAGGCATATCAGTACTGAACTTGTTTTCATTTTGAAGAGTGCTTCTGTATCAGAGCTTGTGGCTTTAGGCAAAATTCTGCGAATGACCTAACCACAGTCTGCAGCCATGAAAATGGAGAAGTAGTCCCAAACCCCTTTTTATCGCATAAGAAACTTGGAAATATAGACCTAACATGGAAAATATGAATTGTTATGAATACTTTTTATGTGTAGTTCCCCATCATCATCCCATCCTCACCCAGAATGCCAACTGTGGCTCTTTGATTTAGTGAAATCTACAATCTTTGTCTCTCAGTGTTGATGGAAACTGTTGTCCAATGCAACAAAGAGGTAAAATTGGCTTGAGGTAGATCTTGAGGCTACCTGCCAACATACACCCCATTGAAGACTCTCCCCAGTTTATTACAATCTCCTTTTTTTTTTTAAGTCTTGCAATCTTGAGCTTGTAGCTTTTGCTCTCCAGATTTAAGTCC
The DNA here is from genome assembly GCA_013399075.1 of Chloroceryle aenea. Lineage (NCBI taxonomy): Eukaryota > Metazoa > Chordata > Aves > Coraciiformes > Cerylidae > Chloroceryle > Chloroceryle aenea. Next base: position 27,838 of record VWZY01012658.1, read on the forward strand.
TTACAGATTCAAAGGAAGGTATTAAAATGTTTAAGAGATAATATAAAAATCAAAGGCAGATAAACAAACTGCAAATGTTCATGTATACTGTAAATCCCAGGAATCATAAGGTATCATACTATTATTAAAACTGCATAAAAGAAAATACTAATGAGTTTAGAAAAATCAATCATCAATTTTTGAATGCCTGGAGTTGGTAATACTGTGTAGAGACATTCACAAAGCACTGCATACCACAGGATACTTCCTGTATCCTGGAGGTTTAAAATATGCAAGAGTATCCTGTTCCTATTAGATTCCCAATATTCATATCTGAAATCATGTTTTGTCCACAAAAGAGAAATTAATAACCCGTCACTCACCGTTTTCTATGGTAATTAAGGAGTTGCACTAAACTGAGCATTGCGAATTTTCCATGTGCCAATTTGCTTCCACTTTTTAGTACAGTAGCTGAGCAGTCCAGAAATCAAAGGGACACGGTGACTTCATACCTAGAGCTGTGCTGATCTGAATGAAAATGGTCACAGAAATGAATGTTAACATTTTTCTCTATAGACTTCTTCACATGGGCATGTTTGATGCTTTCCTCTATCAGGGCTGAAGCTGGAATTAAGTAATGAATAAACATGTCTCACTGAAACAGCTTTGACATTTCAACTAAGTTTATACATTAATTAAGATAAGGTTGTCCTAGCCCCCCAAAAAGGAGCAGAAATTTGAGAGAATCTGATGGCTGAAGTATAGTATAAAAAAGCTGTATGAACACTTTGTTAAATGCACAGATTTAACCCTGCTGTTTTGCTCCTAATCATTATTAATTGCCTCCAGTGGTGGACATTAATTTCCCTATTGCAGCAACATGCATCTTGAGTTTGGGCATATCCTAATCTATCAAGTGGGACAGGTGATATAATTCAGCTGGTCACAGCTGGAAAGAAGACAGCCACCCACATGCAAGCAGTCTGTCAGCCTTAGTTACGCTGCAGACACCACCACAGCCTCCATAACAACATTGTACATTTATCTCTGGGGATAACTTTACAAGAAGTACAGACGATCAGTTCATCCTATTTAATCTGCTGTTGTCTTAGCAGGAATAAGAATGCTTTACCCTAGGTTTTAGCTCCATATTTTGTGGATGTAAGGACTTACACATGTGGCTGGATGGTTCCACAGAAGAGCTTGACCCTCTCCTGGTTGTTAGAAAGGGGAGGGAGAGGGGATGGTGTCCCAAAACAGAGCATGTCCCAGTAGCCAGAAGTCCAGTGCTGCCACCTGGACCATGAGAAATTTTCATTCACATCCTTGAAGTACCTGATTCAGACTGCAACATGCTTCCCAAGCATTTTATGTGGCAATTCACGTAATGGTCAGTGAGCCAGAGAAGCTCTCCCAGTAAATAACTATTTCTTCCATGTGGACAAGGATGGAAGAAGTGGACATGGCTCCACCTTGGAAGAAGCTGCTGGGGAAAGACCTCTGTTTGGAGGCAAAAGATGTAGCTGTAAGCACCTGCTCAGCCTGCGGACCTGGTGGAAGGAGAATGCATCTTGTTTTCTGCCCTGTGGCAGAAGTTTCCACTCCAGAATTGGGAGGCACATACGTTTTCACAAGAAGTTGATGGGTTTGACTAAAGCACATAACCAGGTGAAGAATATTTATTTGGAAAAAAAGCCTTGACCAAATGTCCTGATTATATAGCTAATTAAACATGCATATTGCTACTAGCTCAGAGTTCCTTTCCTGGCATGTCCCATAACTCCACCTCAGAAACCCTTATGTTGTAGGCACTGAATTTAAGCTAGAAGTCAAAGGAAGTTTGAGGAAATAAAAAACTGCATAAAAGATTTGGGGATCTGGCCCAGAGGAAAAACGAGGGTTTAAACCAAGCAGGACTAGGTTCCCCAGTTGCTGTTCTTAACTCTAATTATTTTTCACTGTTGCATTTGCAGTTATTTGTCAAAGAATGAGCCATGGATCTGTTTAGCACTTTGCACAAGTTTGGCTGCCTGTCCTAACCATTGTCCAAATGTGCAAAAATCAGTTCTGGTGATTCCAGGTAACTACTCTGGTCTTGAGTTTGCCACTATAAAAATGAGGTGCAGGAGTTTAAAAGAGCAGTTCAGATATTTAACAGAACAAGTCCTGTTGTAATAGCCTGACATGTACTTGATGGGTCTTCTTTCTGGCTCTTAGTTCTTGTGCCTTTCAAATTATCCTAGTCATATAGGTGTTATCCTGCAAATTCATGCTGCATTTTGCAGATATGCCTTATTCAAGAATGGCACCGTAGAGGTGTAGTTGTCTAATGAATCAGAACATTGAGGTGAAACTAGTCCTTAGCATATAATAACACTTTACACCAAGCCTAAAAGCCTCATATAGTATGTTTTTTTAATGTTCAATGCATTGATGCATTTGACCTAACTGAGAATCATAAGTACTAGAGATAAAGGAAAAATATGTTTATGTAGCTCTGAAAGAGTTTAATTCTTCACCGTGTCTGTGAATTATTCCATACCAGGTCTTCCAAACAATATCTTGATAATTAGATCTCCATTTCTTTAAAGGTGACATTCTGTCTTGACAGCATCTAAATTACGTTGTTTTCTTTTCCTGTTGGGACAACATATTGTCAAAGTAAATCACAATGCATTTCACTCTGCCTTCTGACTTTGGTCCCTGTCTTTTCCCACAGAAGAGCTTGGGTTGTGTCTCAGTGGCGTGCCAGTGCTCATCATCTACTGCAGGCATCTGGGGCTGTGTTTACCTCCTTCTTGTTCCCCAGCTTTGTTGGAAGGAGTCAACATTCCTCCCACAGCGGATGAGTCTGGCTTCTCATCTACTTTACCCCTTTTAGCCTTCCCTGGAAAACTCTGCCTGTATTTCATCTGGACTGGCACTTAGTTTGGAAGTCTGTAACACAGTATTGTGTATATATGCTTGTCTGGTCTGTTTTTTTTTACCACGTCTAAGGCATGCCATTTTACTACCCAGAAATCAAGTGATTACTAAGATATCCAAGGAAGGAAAACAATTCTGGATATGCTGCAGTTGCTGTCATGAACCTAGACAATTTTTGTTGTTGTTTTCTAGGCAGCAGCAGTGTTTGGGTTAAACTGCCAGTGCCACTCCATCACAAATCTCTCTGCCAACCTGTGAATCAGATGGTCACAATGAAAATGGGTCAGTTAACCTGTTGGGTTGCCTGTTTTGGATAGCTTGGCTGAACAGCCTTGATTTAGCTAGAACTGTTATTTATGAGTTATCACAGGCAGATTCCAGAGTTATGATCACTGTTATTAACATGAGTTTAAAGGAACAAAGGCTTTGTACTAAAAAGGAAACAGTAAGGAAAAAGCCTTGTGCAGTGGTATGTGGGCTGAGTTCCTTACAGCAGCACACATTTCCCTCTTAATTAAAGTAGTTAAACTGTGGAACTAGACATTGATGCAGTATGTTGTTCCCATTCTGGAAATACATTCACTAAGAGTTAATAAATAATCTATGAATTCTAATCTTTTAAAGTCATTTCAGAGGGATGAAGTCATCTGCTATAATTGTAAATGCAGTACCTCTGCCTTCACTGCATTCAAATGTAAAGGTGAGAAACTGATTAGAGGTGCTGGGTTGCTAGAGATAGATGCCCCAATTTAAATGCCACACCATTTGTTTTTAGCAAATTGAGTTGCTAGAATAATATTTCCTTCTATTGTAAGGTTTTAGTCCCGGATTTACACCTGCTTATCCCAGATTTAGCTGGGCAAAGGAATTAATTTTCTTATTACTAAATCTGCAGGGATTGCCTCAGTCAATACAGACTGCTTAGATAGACCAGATTTCCCAACTACCTGGTGCCAGACCAACAAGAGCATCCCATTCTTATTTTGACATCTAAGGCAAATCTTGCCTCAGGTGCACAGCTGAAGCTGCTTTTGATAAACAAAGGGTATTGGTCTTCTTTGCTTTGTTTTTAACAGGAGCTAAGTCAACTTGCATGGAAAATCAAGCTTTCCTTGTCCAATTTCAGTCTAATTTCACATCCTAAACAAAAAGCATATGTCAGGCTTTAAATCTCCCCAAGTAGTGGGGTGTTTAGTCATTGCTGAATTTGGTTTCCCATCTCTAGACTGGTACCAGACTCAGGATGGATCATTTAAAACTGGCTTGCAGGTGACTATTTTCTCCAGCATTTGCAATCAGGACTGCAGCATAGATGCTCTCATCTCTAATACCCATGTTTCCATAACCAGGTTTAATTCTCCTGTTGACAGTCAAATTAGCTGGCACAATGCTATCAGTCAGTATAGGCAAGGATAAGACACATCAAGCTTCAGATTCACTCAGCTCCCATCAGTTATTTGCTTGTGACAAGTTATCACTATTTGGTGTGTGACTCCCCCTCATCTGTAGTAAGTAGTGTTTTAATTGAAATCCCATCATCAAAGGGCTGCAATCAAGCACTGCTGTGCTTCTTGGTGATCACAAATCCAAAGGGAATGATTTTAATCATGAGCCCAAGAACTCGTGAGCTAGAGACCCACCTAAAGAAAAGCTCAAACCTAGTGCAGAAATACTCAAAGATCACAATTCCCTTGCACCTCCTAGTGTAACAGTAAAAACTGTTACTAGAGATCCAGCCCTGACTAAACCTAGTGCTGTGAAAATGAAAGACAGTCTGCACCACTGTCCTAGGTTATTCAATGTGCGAGCATTTTACATGAATATCAATGGAAGCATTGTCCACTGTATATATTATACAGAGACAGTCAAAAATGGTATATCAATGATAGCATCTTTAATAGCCATAATAATAAAGTGAGGAAGACAGAAGGTGATGAATAAAGAACAGCTAGTATTGATCCATCTGCATCCATCTGCATCTAGTTTGTTAGATGTCTTATAGAGTTCACAGGAACAAAAATCTGTCAGTTTGTCCTCATTCAAAATAAACTGCTTTCCATTAACAGGTAGTAGATGATCTCATGGGTTTTAAAGAAATGTACAAGAGGGATCCGCAGAAAAGGATATGGTTAAGATTATTAATATAGCAATAGATTTTATCAGCCTTGCCTCTTGAAACTAGGACAACTGCACTCAGCAATAAGAAGAGTAACAATAGTATGAAGCTCTTAAGTAGCTCTCTAAACTCCATGTGTCACTCACTGTTACAGTAGCTTTAAAAGTGGTGCTGAATCCCACCTGCTAGGGAAATACAACTTGCAATGCCTGAAGCATGCATTAACCTTGGGTCCCATGTGTGGCAGCTTCACAATGGTCCTGCTGCATCTGAAGACTGTCATCTTCACCTGGTAGAAGATAAAGAGAAGCTCTGGAGTCCCTCTGCAGTCATGTCATGAAGACCCTGGACTGCAGCTATTCCAGTCAGCCTGTCATGGGCACAACTTGTCGTGTATCTTTTCATGTCTAGTGAATGATGTACAGAAAACTGATACTCATATAGCAGTGGTGGGACTGCACTGTAGACAGCAGGATAGGAGAAAGACCTGGGAGCAGAGGGCACACGAAAGCTTTATGATATTTATATGAGCGCGGGCAGATTGTGCCAGAGTTACTGCTCCCCCCAGTTGTCATTTCACCCTGAGGCAGCACACTGCTTTACCAGCCTGACCATTCTCCACCTTGGCTTCCAGGGGCTTCCAGATCTTCAGTGGATGCTATCTTTAGGTATTGCTCAGCTGCAATCTGCTGGTACATACCCTGAGACCAGTGCCTCTCTACATTCAAGGTTACACAGAGAGAAGGAGAATGAAATAAAATAAAACAAATAAAACTACTTTTTGCCTTCTGTTTTTACACTGTGTCCACTTTTCCAGAAAGAAAACCTTTCCTTCAAAGATCAGATGTCACAAAGATTCAGTGCCCCAAGAACTGGGGTAAATCTTTTGCACTTTATTGTATGGCTGCATTGGAGAAGAAAAGATCACAACGAGGGAAAAGGGACTGTATCACTATGGAGTTGTTGTTGTGACATCCCTCCAATGAATGTATAAACCAGGTGAGTGACTAAAGCCGAGATTGAGTTTACAGTCTATGTACACAGGAGATTTTGAAATACGTGTGTACATGTGTTTGATGAGCTCCATGTGCTCTCCAATATGTAAAATATTTTTCCTTTTGTAACCGCAGGTGCTCAAGGCTACATTCCCAGAACATGTGTGAGGTCTTTCACAGGGCTACTCTTTCCCTTCATGGAGAGGATGCCTGAATGTTGAGTACACATTGTTCACCTTCCAACCATGCCACATGCTTAGATATTTTGGAGGGGAACAGCAACATTTCTAATAGACAGCTCTATGCAAATTTCTCAGAAACACTCCTGATTTTCAATTAATTCAAACTGTTGAATGTAATTTCTGCTGGGTTTTGAGCATGATGTGGTTCTGAGACATCACACTGCAGTGTGAGTCTGCACATAATATTTGCCCATCTCAGTAACTGGCTTCCTGCAATATGGACAAATTGACTTATTTTCTTACCAGATTCCCATTTCCCATCCCTGAGTCACAAGAGGAATAAATCCCTGTTCTGGTCAGCAAGAAGAAAAGAGCTTCTAGAAACCTGCTGCAGCCACAGTTTACCAGGTTCTTAAATTCCAGTTATTTCACTTTGTTTCCCAAAAGAAGCATTACTAAAGCCACTACTAATTTAAACACTTTTCTAATTCAATGTGAGATGAGCAGATGAGGGACCAGCAGCCAAAAATACTTGTATGCCATTAAGAGACTTTTTACCTTGAAGCTGGTGGTGGTGACAGGAAGGGTACAAATCATGCCATTTCATTTGGAAGGCATCACTGAGATGCATCATCTTCTAAGCAAGGTCTCTTTCTAAGAAGTGTGTGATGGCATCGAAACTGCCTCTTGCACCAGATCCGTGTGAACTCCTAAACCATTCTGTGGGGCTGATTGATGGCCAGTTCTTTGTCCAAGGCCAGAAGCATGATGACAACCTCATGAAGCAAACAATTGTCTTCCAGCACCTGAGAATGGGTCAAGCTACTTCTTTGGAGAGACATTTCCTTTAGTATAGCTCCCATTGCTCCATGCCTTCTCAGCTCCCCCATGTATTTTAGATGCTACTGGATAATGTATTTTAATATAGCTTCCAGCACAGCTTCCAGGAGGGAGGCAGAGGAGTGTTGAGCAATATTGTTATAAACAAGCTTTTAACTCAATGTCATTGTTTGACAGATGAGTTCTTTATCCTGCTTCTTCATCAGATATGCAGACACACAGACGTACATACACATACTTAAATAACCTCTGTAGTTTAAAGCTCTGCTTTGTCCTTGTATCCCTTCCTCTAATGTTTATGACCCATTTTCAAAGGCATTCACTGGTATCTGATGATCTGTGTCTTTTCAACTCTGCATGCAGACATGCAATCTCACTGTCTGGGTAATGCTTCCAACGGACAGCCTTCCAACAGACTCACTTTCCTCTTTCCTCCTTTTCCACCTTCCTATGGATAAAGATGAATGATGAAGCCCATTACTTATCTATCAGATAATAGATCTACTTTGACACAGATTCCTTATAAAATTCTCTCTTAGCAAAATTTGTTCTGGACATTGAGGAGGCATTAGGCTAAAACATTGCTTTTATTCGGGGGTTAATTTAGCATTTAAATTCTTTTACTCTATTAACTTCTTTTGTGGAAAATTTGTCCCCTATGCACAGCAGAATTCAGCTGATCCATACTTTTGTGATAAAAGAAAAAGGCAGTGTCACAGTAAAAAAAAATTCTCCATAATGCTGACAGTATCATGGCTTGTAGACATGATTAAGATGCGTACAACAAAATCCTGACACCCAAACAAGGTGAACATGGTGCTGCAAAAAAGGATTTAGTTACTTTTTGTTAGTTCTAGAATGCTGCCAGTGATTACGAGAGAGAAGGAACTGTTCTTTGTATCTTTGGCCACATTTCAAAGCATTGTGCCTTACTACATGAGTACAGAATTGTTCAAGCCCTGAAAAAAAAGACAAACTAACTGCAAGAGGCTTGATTAATTTCTGGATTCAGGCCTACACTTCTGCCTTGTCCCAGCAGTGCCTGGGACCCATTCGTATGCTGTATTTTCTAGCTGCATCAAAACCTTCCAAGTGCATCTGAACCAAGAGAAACTCAAATTTGCTTGTTGGTTCATGATGCATTTTTGACAAATTGAAAGATGCTCCCAGATGAAATTCCACAACTGCAAACCCATGCCAATATTTCTTACACAAGAAATCTCCAAATCCTGCAAGCCACAACATCTGGAGTTGCAGCAGTTGCTACAGGCCCTGATTATCAGAAAAACAGCTTCACACAGCCTGATACATGAAAAACTCCTATCCACTTTGTCCACCACATCAGCACACAAAGCAGAATGGCTCTGAGGGGGCAGTGGGTGTCATATGTCAACACTGCCCCTCTCTCCCTTCCCTCACAGCTAGAAAGCACTCTGGCTGCTATTAAGAGATCCTGGATGAGTGACGGGTGTGTGTGTGCTGCATTCATGGGGTACATGTGCCTGCAGCTCTGCTGGGTGCCTGTCTCTTACAGAGCCTTGTGGGGTCATTTATTTTACAGTCCTTTTTCCTACAGACCGATATGCCTTCTTCCCAGGAGCTGTGAGGAGTAGCAAGGAAGAGAATGGCAGGGGCTGTTTGGTATACATCCTTGGGGGGATGTATAGGTTACTACAATTTCCAATTTGTCAGAGCTCCCAGAAATAGCTCTTGTAGAAATATATATTCTGAAATGACCTAAAAATAACCTGAAGTGTATATGAAGTTGGAAAATAAAGATACAGAAGGTGTAAAACATGTTCTTCTGCCTGCATCTGTGTCCCATGAACACCTTCATGGTGGTGTTATTCCAGCCACGGGTTTTATGTTATTCCTCATTCCCCCACCACAACACTCTGCTGCTGGTTTGAAGGACTTGACTTGAAAGCAGCAGAAAGATTGCTGCTGCCTTGGCTGGATTGAGAGGCATTGATGCCTTTTGGAGAACAGTTTACCTGTGCATACAAAATGAGATCCTTATGAGATACAAGATCGCCTGGGAACAGGGAGGCTGAACCAAGGAAGGTAGGCTACTTTGCCCAAAATTGGCACAACCTCTTCCAACACCTCAAGCAGAGGTTGAGCATCTTGGCAGCACTGCATGGAGCTGGAGCCAGCAGTCCCTGCTCCCTGTCCAAGGGAGCTTTTCACAAACATTCTAAAGCACTCAGAGTTACCTTCCCTTCCCTCCACATCTCCTTTCATATATTATTAGTTTTAAAACTACCTGCTATGTATAATTAGAGTTAAATTATCTTCAGCATGTTTATCTCTATTTTTTAACAGCAGTGTCTGAGAGTCAGCAGAGTCCTTCACAAATCCCATATCCAAAATGAACATAGGAATATATTGAGAAATTAGCATGAAATGGACAATATGGCAAACTTGTTTCACATCTCCAGACAAAGACAAATGAAAATCAAGAATCTCTGCAGAATCCAGTAAAAAAAATAAATGGTATCTTATAGACTAAATTACACTTGAAAAGGCAGCAGTGTTTTTTTAATAGTCAAAGATTGATTCTCAGAACCAGAACCAGCAAACAAAGTACCTGCTTCTGTCTGCAGCATCCTGAGAGCTCTTCACAGCAGAACTGAGTAATTCACAGTAGATAATTTACCCACACAAAAGCTTTCTTTTTTTCACATACCAAATGTCAGTACTTTGATTGTGGCTTCCTCTAATTTATTTGTAATTCAAATTTACTTGTCCAATTTATTATCTTTCTTCTTTCCTAACAGGTCAGATAGACTGTGAAGGGTCTGCTACAAGTATTTCAATCTGCCTGTTCAAAAGAGGGCTGAGTTCATCATGAGTGGTATCACACAGGACTGGGTTTTTTTCCTCCATCTGCAGGAATGCAAATTTTGTGATCAGGGGAAGAGCTTCAGGTTGATAATATAAATTTTATCCTGCTGGAGGAGTTTTTCTCAAAACTTCAGCTGTGGAAAAATGGTTGCACCACAACCTCTGCTGTCTATGTGCAAAGATGAAATGAAACCTTTTTATTACATTCACTTGAAATAATGGCCCCTGCATTCCCAGGCTGGGTTGCCAATGGCACAGTCAAAACCCCATTCACTTGCCTGTGTGCCCAGGCTCTAGAAAAATTTCCCAGGGAACTGAGACTTCTGCTGTTTTAAGCAGTGTCCCTTTTAGATGTACTAATTGCAGAACACAGAATGAAGAGAAATGGTCACAGCAGAGATGGATGAAGAATTTTTGCCCCTCATTAAGCAAGTTTAAGCTCAAGGCTGTGGTAGAGCTTTGTCATCTCAACCCAGCACTTCTGCTTTATGGCAGTATTCAAGCGTGCAAACTTCATACGGGCTTTCCATGGGCATTCATGCAAACCAGGCTCCATTGCTCTAATCTCTGCAGAAAGAAAACAGAAAAGATCTGAGGAGGTGGGTCAAAGGGAATCCATTTTCAAACTACCAGCAACACTAGCCCACTTAACATGATCCCCATCTCAGCCCCTGGATGTAAGAGATGATTAAAAAACCAACCAACCAACCAACCAACCAACAAAAAACAAAGCCAGAAACAAGTATGCAATGGTATCAATGAACCTGACATGGTCCTGCTAGTGTCTGGGGCAGCACAGCCTCAGTTACATCACATTGAGGGCAAGGACATAAAATATTCATGTGCCTATGCACCAGACTCAGGATGCCACAGGATCCCAGCTGTGTTCCCTGAGATCTCAGCAGTGAAACTCCTCTGTGAGCCATTTCTTCCCAATATGAAGCGGAGCTGGCTGCCACTGACCATCTGACAGGCAGCTGAGAGGCTCTTGATGAGCAGCACTCACTGAAGGAGACCTCAGCTGTGAGGAAGAGCTGTGGTATTGGGCTGAATTATCCTGAATTGTTCTTTGTGCATCTAAAAAGACATATCTTCTATTTAGAAATGTTCCTAAGCCAACAATCCATCCAACATCTAAAAGCCATAGGGAAAAAAAAAACACAGCATGAACCTATATTTTAAAATAAATTTAATTTATCCCAGTTGCCCCCTTTTCTGAATCACTAATAGAACAAACCATGATAAAAGCTGAGAAGGGATGGGAAGAAACCATAGCCCTGTGGAGAATTCAGGAGTGATAGGCCGTGCATAAGAAATGGTACTGAAAAATGCATGAGAGCTGTTTTGTTAAAAAAATGGACTGTGGAAATGATAGCTTCTTTGGAAGAATCAAAAGCAATAAATAGAAAAAGCAAGGCTGCAAAGATCTTGAAACTGAGAGCAGAAAACTCTCAAAAACCTGATTGGGGTGGATAAAAGGAGGCACTGGAAGTTTTCCGCAAGGAGTGGATGAGGAGTGGATGAACCTATGGGGACATTCAAAGGCCCCACATTTTGCACATGGCCAAGGTCAGAGCACAAAAGGAAATCGTAGGCATCAAACACAAGAGAGGATTTTTGCTCTGGGGAAGAAAAGTCAGGTCTAGAAAAGCCAGACCAGGAAGGAGTGTCACGACTAGCTCCTCTTCCTTGTGCTGTCCAGCTACCTCAAAGGGGAATGATGATTGGAAATCAGTGGGGCAGCTGCAGGGAATGAAGACATACTGCTGAAGCACAGCCTGTCCGAGATGTGCGACATCAGTTTTGTGTGACTGTGATACTTGGACTGGTGTCCAGAAGCCAGAGATTATTGTAGGAATGACATGACAGTGGATTGAATTTCCTCAGTGGGAAAGGTTTGCTGGAGAGACTGGGGATAGGTGTGCTTGGTGTCAGCTCCGGTGAGCAGTGGTGCTCCCTGGTACAAGAAATGCCAGCCTTCACCCTGCTCCTTGTTTTACTTTTTAACCTCACAAAAAAGAGCACTCACAATACACAGTGTGACCAAATAGATTCAGGGGCTACCCGTGAAATCCAAAGAACACAGGGATTCAACCAGGAAATGATTTTGTTTGCAGCTACATCTATAAAGCAAGACTGAGGATGTCACTAGGCAACAGGCACCGCCCATCTGATGATGTGTTTCCTGAGGCTGTAAGTAGGCTCCAAGGAAAGTGAACTGGGCAATTGCTTTTCCTGAGGCATCAAACAGAGGGATGGCATGAGGGGCAGAGATAGGAATGGAAATCTAGTGCTACATTGTCTGCCTGATTGCTTACCAGGTGTGTGTGTGTGTCTCCATGTGCACCTTTAATAAGCCTAGGAATAAAATGACTGCTGCAGACTCTCTCTCTCTCTCATGGTTTTTAAAGGACCTCTCTGTTGTGTGTTTTAGTGGCAGATTGACAAAAGAGCTGGGAAAGAGCAGAGGTGTGCTTGGCACTGATGCCATTTACCAGGCTGGAGAGATAAAACATCCCCAAGCAGGAGGGAGCCAGGAGCCTGGTGGAGCCCCCAGTGCGTTCCTCTGCCCTCCTCTTACTTAGCAGACACTAGCACAAGAAACACAATTAACATCCGAGGCAGCCCAGATGATGCCCAGCTGTCAGACTCTGATGGAAAGCCTTGAGATGTGAAGTGAGGGTATCATCTGAGGAGAAACAGTGCATTAAAACCACCCCAGCTTGTGCAGGCTCTAGAGTCACACTGACCACTCCAGCACTAAGCTGGGGAGGAGCACGGGTTTTGTACCAAAATAAATGTAGCACCCTTTGTTGTGCCCACATGGAAAAACAAGGTGCTTGTTCGAATATATGAGACTGTCATTTTCTTGTGGTCAGGGACAGAGTACCTGGCTTGGGAAAACAGAAGGAAATACAGGCAGAATTTGCAGTCCTGCCTAAATGTGGTCACCTCCACCCACAGCTTTCTCTTTCTGAAGAATACTCTATGCATTGGCCATCCCAAAGGTGTTTCTGTGTTCCTAAAGTATTTTCAGTATAATTGGACCTGGTCAGAGTATGATAAAGCCAAAGCATAAGCTGACAAGTACAGGATTAACCCTTTTGTGTTGGCTATATCTTCCTTCCCCACAGAGATGTGTCTAGGAAGAAGAAGCAACCTTTAATAAAGCCCCTGAAACTGGCTATAATTAAAACTGTGTGAAAAGATTTTTTTTTTTTTTTAAACTAACAAACTTTATTTTTTATTTCACCTGAATTCTGGACAAGAACTGAATCTTCTGCTTCTATTTCTTTGAATTATAGAAAGGAAATTCCATAGAAAATTGCTTTGGTTTTTTTTTCAAAGCTGCTCATAACTTATGTATTGATGACTTATGTGTTTAATGTTACTATGTTAGGAGGAAAGACTGTGTCTTTAAAATATTGAAATGATTTTTTTCAACATAAGAAAGAATGCATTCTTCCTTTCATTTTGACAGGCTCTGTGGAGAGTATATGCTCAGCAAGTCTAAAAACTTTCAGGACAACCTGTCACAGCCTCTAGGAACAGACTAAATAAGTGTTAAGCAAAGCATGAAATATGAAACACAACAACACATGACAGAATGAAGTGAAACTCTGATTTCAAATCATGCATAAACAGATTTCCTTGCAATAAGCACAGTGCCTGACTCCCCCTCCCCATTTCCCTTGTGTTTTGCTTGTGTTATCATTTTCAGGGGGAAAAAGAGGTGCCATCTCAAAATGTTCAACCTGCTCCAAATGAAATGATTTCTGTTATTCTAAAGTGGATCCCAGAAAAAGGAAATGGAAGAAACTGTTTAGAAAATTGGTATTTTTTTAATGTGTACTTTCCACTGCTTTTTTTACCAGTAATATCATCCAGTCAGAAGGTAGTAGCCAATGGGCAGCTTTGAAGATGAAGGAGCTAAAAGTTAGCAGTTGAATTCAAGACTAGTTTCCAATAAATATTACTTAACCCTTTAAAAAACTTGGTAAAATACAAAGTCTTACAGTCCATTTTTTTTAAAAGGAGATAGGCCTTAGCAGCAGTATTGATGCCTTGTATGAACATGTGCACATTGTAGATCTTTCCAAAGCTCCTGAACAAGGATAATTTTGAGAAATAAAAGAACCTTGGTGAGTTGTTAGTGAGGTTCTTGCAGCTGCCACTTTACAGGCTTCAGTAAATATTACATCTGAGGATATGTTTCAGTCCCTGTTAGATACTGCCTGCTGGCATTTGTCGTGTTGCACTGATGTCTTGCTGGAGAAATGTTTGCTGTTTTTGTAGCAAATGCAGTTACTTCTGCAGACTGTGCATTACTTTCAGGTTTTAAGTCAGCCTTACTCAAGAGGCCAGTACAACTGTATTCCAAGGGTTTTCCTTCTGTTCCCTCCAAAATAGTCATGTCACCAATGGCCAAGAAATGGACCTTTAGCCAGCTCCAAGGTGTCCTTTATTTTTAGAGTGCACATTTAATGTCACTCCAATGCAGATACCCTGTTATTTTCACCCTGTTTTACAGTGCTCTGTAGTCCTTTACTCGTGAGCCAGCTGTCAGTGAACACAAGGTATGGCTGAGATTTGGAAATTCAGTTCATGCTTATGTGAATTTAAGCAGCTTCCAAGTGCTGTGGAAAGCAGTGACACCTTCCACCCTCCTTCATGCCTTCCTCATAAAAACATGGCAAAAATCCCATTACTTTTGATGATAGACCTCACTGCAACATAGTTGTGCCTGAAAAAAAAAATATCACAGATGCACACTCTGCCTTGCAGCTTCAGCTGGGAGAAATGAGAGTCGCAAGCTCTGGAAATAAATCTGCCTCTTGCTCAGCACCAGCTAGCTGACAAGTGTTCGTCCATCTGCCATCAGCAGTCAAACTGTGAGTTTGCCGATGTGATATTATGGTGGCATAATTGACTGAAGCTTTTTGGACCGTGCTCCACGCTTGCGTGCTGGCTCTCCTGCAGCAGCGTTTGGGGGGTGAGGGCTGAGGGGCAGAGGGGCTCCTCGAGACCAGGCTGATGGAGCTGGGCAGCAGCGGCATGAACGGATGGCTGGAGTGGAGACACTGCCTGACTGCATTAGCACTTCCTGCCAGCAGCAACGACAGAGAGAGCTCTCTGCAGCTGTCCCCCAAATCCCTGTGGCACATAGTCAAAACCCTTTCTACTTCACGGCTCATCCATAGTCACTTGTATCAGTTACCAGCCCAGGCACTGAACTTCTGCCTTCACACTTGGGTATTGATTCCTTTTGTCATCACTTTCCCCTCTGATGTCCTTAGATGGACATAAGATGTAGGTGATGGTGACCATTCCCTGCAGCATGCACAGCAGCTGGCTGGTGTGACCCACATGCTGGCATGGCCCACAGCTGTGGTGATGAATGTCCCCTTCCTTGGCTCAGCGAGTCATTTTACCCACAAATAAAACCACCTTGCTCCCTGAGGCTTTCTGAAAACTTTATTGTTGTCAGAGGGGCCGAGACAGGGGAATGGCATCACTCTGCATCACCACGACTGTGTTTAGCAGATTGGGGCAGCCCAAAGACCGACTGAGGGTCACAGGGCCAGCTTGCTATGACAAACACACACCAAAAAAAGCGTAGGGAAGATTATACAGAAGTTGTAGCTCATTAATGGAAAACATGTTGAGATGTTTTCATGTTGCTGTTGCTTATAAAAGATCCAGTTAAAACAGCTTATTATGGTAATTACAGCAATGTAAAGAGAGACCTAGCAAAGATTACAGCACTTTAGTACACCATCATTATGGCTTAAGTGAAACATATTTAGGACTCAGACAAGGCATCTCCCACATGCTTGGGCAGGAGACAAAAAGGCAGAAATTCCCTGTATGAGCTGCTCATGTGGCTGCAACATGCCCAGCTTGGCAGAAAAGCTGACAGTGTCTGCTCATCATGAAATAGTACTGGCCAGTGAAGGCTGGGGTGTTGGGCTAGCACTGTGTGGTGAACAGTACTTGACTGGCCATGGGGGAGACAGGGTGGCAGGTGAGAAGGGGTAGAAATGGGCTGTGGGGGAGATGGGGCCCTTGTGGTGGGCAAGTGGTTTAAAGATCTCTCCATCACCATCACCATCACACTATGTGGTGTGGGGACAATGAATCAAGAAAGAGGCTGTGAAGACTTGTCTCTACTCTGTGACCTGACACCTCTGATAAATCCCCCACATATACATCCAGCTTCCAGCAACTGGGAGGAACTGGATCATAGAATTTAATGGCCCTGATGGGATTTGTCTGCCCTTAAGTTAGTCAATCCCTTTCTGATACAGAATTTCTTTTCACTCCCAGAGATGGTGTCATCTCAGACTGTGTACTCCTCTGCACCCAGATTTATGCCTACTTCTAGTTAAAAACTCTTCTTTAACCCTTATACTATAAGTAACAAATACTTAGTTGCATTTTGTTTTTGATAGAGCCCATCTTTCCCAGGCAGGATCCTTAAGCAATTTCCCAAATTCTTAAAAATAATCCAAACTTCTCTCAGCTCCTCACAGGTATCTGCATTTCTGCACATGCCTCTTTCTGGGAGCATCTCACAGAACATCTCCATGACATCTGCAGCTTTTTTATTTACTGGCAGCCACCTTGCACTCTCAAAGTGGTTATCTAGATGCTTCATGAAGTCTACCACCTTCACCACCATTATGTGTACAGTGGTGAAGCCCTCAGAGCTACCAGAAACCTAGTTTGGCCACAATGGGCTCAGAGGACAGCTTGTTCCTTGGGTATATGAAATGAGTGCAGCATGTATAGCTTATATTTCACTTCCAAAAGGTCACGGGGATTTTGTAGGGGATGCTCAGTGCAGTACTCTCAAACTCACTTCTCAACTGGACTTTTAGCTGAATATTGCTTTCTTAACAGCTGATTTGTTTTTCTTTGAATTAATTCTTCATTCAGTTTTCTGAGGAGTCAGGGCTGGAGAAGCCTGCAGCCATCTCCTCTGCCACAGCTAAACTACTGTTGCAGCCAAATTCTCTTTACTTGGATTGGCTTCTGCAGTCACAGGGGAACCCAGTTAAGCTAAAACTGTGAGTTGATGCAGATCATGTTTTCTTATGAAGGAATAACATGCAGACTTGGATTCACACAATCTGATGCCAGTCTCTTAAAAGGAAGCATGGCATCAAACAAATTTGATGGGTTGGGTTGTCAGTTTACAGTGATTTAAGGTATGTGAGAATCCAGGCCAGCCAACAGCATCCATTTCACCCTTTAGCAAATATCCAGATGGTGCTTACCATGCTGAGAGTGAAGTGTCCTTTCTAACCTCAGAGGTGTGGAGCTCTCCCCAAGTTTATCTGGCTCTAAGGGTGGCACTGGAAAAGCTTGGAAAAGGACAGGAATGCCTTTTCATTTTCTAGTTCAATTTAGGGAATTTAGAAAGGGCACTTGGTGACATCTTGGGGAGTGCTGACACAGGGGTGACAATGATTTTGCAAATGCATGTGAGAGAGGGATGATCCAAATTCCCATGTTCAACATGGGCATCAAACAGCTGCATGGAGCTGCTCTCTCCAGGTCTCATTAAAAATTTGGAACAGCATAGTTCACAAATGTAAAATGAATGACTAAACCACACTTTAACTTACTTAAAACTCTCTGCTGAGCATGTCCTTGCTCCCATTTAGCAGAAACTACAATATGTTACTCTGAAAAGTCATCATGAACGTGCTCCAGACCAGCGCCTCATTGGCCTCTGGTGGCTTTCCTACCTTCAAGTAATATGTACAGGTAATACTGTTGTGTAGAAAACACAGACATTTGTGAGATCTAGTGCAAAAGTAGATGAGTATAACATTCCTTCCAGGTGACAGAAGTGACTGATCCTGGGGGAATGTGCATAAAAACCTCATGGCAGCCAGGGCCCCATGGGAATGCCAGCCCCTGGCAGCTAGCACTCAGTGTGGACATGATTTACATCCACACTGTGCGCCTGCACTTTTGGATAGAAATGCCCTGGCATCGAGGCCACTGACACTCGATCTACATTATCACGGATATATGGTCATCAGCTGAGTGCCTTTATTATGAACGAGACTGACTTACACCAGTGGAACGGAGAGCTGAAGCCAGCTTAGGTTTCTACTTCTGCAGCTGCAAGCAGATGCACTGACCCTCCACAGCCAAGTCTGTATCAGAAAACTCCATTCTTTTACACAAGTAAACTCCTCATGTGCAACCTTGACATTAAAACATATTTAATTTTAAAAGCAATGTTTAGTAACACTGTTGTTTTTATTTTTTTCCCAGTTCATTAGGATGCCAGAGTTGAGCAGAGATCTCAGGGATGGCTCATTCATGCCTGTTTCATTTTTCTATTCAATCAATTTTCTCTGAAAAGGAGACATAAGCAGTGAAGCCAATATAGTTTTATTGGATCCAATGCACTGCCACTAAACCAAATATATATACACTCAGGCCACTACACTTTTATTAAAACAAATAGAATTTAATTCAAACCAGCACTTAAAGTTTGGGTTTTGGTGTTTTTTTGGTTGCTTGTTTTCTTTTTTTTTAAGAGGTGAAATTGAATACAACCAATACTTTTGCTCAATGTTTTCACAATCAGATTCATGTGACCTAGAAAAGATATATTTACCATAGGTAACACATTTTTATTAAAAACAAATTTACAGAAACCAGGTTTCTTTTGAATGTAGACAGAAATCCTAAGCCATTGTAAGATTAGACCAGAGGACAGGTGGGAGAGTCTTGATTATTATTTTTTATGCTGGTAAAAAGTGCTTCTACTTGGGATTTTTTTTTTTAGACTGTTAGACTTGGTGTGAGAAATATCTTCTCAGAACTTAGGCTTGTAGAAGTATATCTTTCTATAAAAAAACATACTTTGTACAGACCAGCAGGAGAAGCAAATATAGTGCTCAATACAAGTAAATGCAATCATCAAAGGATGACAGTACATTCAAACAAGATCAAGGAAATTAGGGCTTGCATCTGAATCGAGGTGTAGCTGCAGGAGAGACTGTTTAGAAGAACCAGCCTGTGGTATCAGAAATCTAAAAAAGAGGTAGAAAAAAGCTCAATACGGAAATTAAATGGAATTGTCATTTACAATAGTGATATTCACTTAGCTGCATTTCCATACTTCTGTTTGTAGATGAGACTTTTATAGAAACCAAGGGGAAGTGTACTTCCTTTTTTCACTTGGTGCTTCTGCAAATCAAGCCTAGGTCTCCTTGTGTGTCTAATAAAATCCACCAAAAAAATATTTAAAAAAAACCCTCATTTTGCACTTCCAAAACCTTGTCACATCTTTATTCTTTGGGATTCATCCTTTGATCTGGAAAGGTTATTGTCTTTGCTTGTCATGTCTTTCTTTAGTCTTTAGTTTCTCAGAGAATAATGCAGAATATTAGGAAAAGTGTATGGAAAGTCATGCACCTTTTTTCTTGATGACATTTTGCAAAAAAGGGACTAGTTCTGCTCTGAAAGCTAAGCTGCTTTTTCGCCCTACCAAGAAAAGCACTCTGGGGTGGTGGTTGAGATGTGCCTGAGTGTTGATGGAGCACACTTCAGTTCAAGAACAAACATGTGCACTTAATTCCCATGGATTCATTTGAATTTCTTTCCTCTATTGTTAGTAAAGTTTGGGAAGAAAAGGAAAATTATTTCATAGTCTTGTATGAAAATTAGCTATAGCAGATTGTAATGGCCTCCTCTAAGCTCATACTGATAAGAGAAATAAAGATGCCAACTCTGCGACCGTCAGAGTGGCACCTTGGCTACATTCACAGTTGGAGATTGGCATATCCATGACCACTGAAGCATAATTTTGGTTGCTGCTTGAGCACCCCCAAAGCTGACAGAAGATGTTGGTTTTATGAATGTCTCTCTGGGGCTGGTATTAGAAGAAAGTGCATATAAATATATGGTGGCACAGGGAGATTCAGTGAGGGGTGCATCCCCCGTTTTTTACCCCTGCATCCTAGAAGGCACTGTGTCATGCTGACCTTCCCTCCTGAATCAAGGGCTCTCTCTGGAGTGTCAGTTGGGAAAGCATCATTAGATAGCAGTGATGGGGGGAGCACTATCCCCTCCATATGGGCTGAACAGCTGCTTTTGCAGACTTCCCAACCAGGGGAGGAAAGGATTAAGTTCAAGACCCATATCCAGATATCCTCCCCCACATTGTGCTGAGTGGCAGCATGGTGCAGGTGACAAAATGCTTCCACTATTTCAAACCCACTTTGTCAGAGACCAGCTACCACTCCTTTGCCTCATTCCTAGTGATGACTTTTCCAGTCAACAGCTTAGCAGCTGTGTCTGCCTGTCAGCCTTCTCCCTGCCAGCCTGGTGCAGAGAGAGGAAAAAAACCCCAACCCTACTCTGAACAATTTTAATTAATACTGACATTTATCAAGCTGCAGAGGAAGCAACTGCTGCTCATTGCCTGGGTTTACATGAAAATAGTAGAAATAAATGGAACTGTCATAAAGTTGTAGACCATCCCATCTTCATTACAGCTAACACTTAGGAGAAATGAGTTGTGAGCAGCAAGAGATACAGGTGTTCATGGAGAAGCTGATGGACTGTTCAAGCACTGAGGCTTTCTCCAAAAGGCAGGCTGTTTCCTAATTCTTGTTGCTTTCCTAACTTGTAGAAACATGGTTCTACTTGGAATAGCTGGAGATAAGCTGTGCACAGTGATCCAGTAAATGTCATCCAGGTCCCCACTGTGTTGTGCTCTGCTCCAGAGGTGGCAGGCTCTGTCCCTCCCATTGCTTGGACACACCTTGCTCTAAGTATCCTCTGATACTCTCAAAGCCCACGTTTGAGATCTCCCAAGAGCTGCTCATTGCCCTACCTCACCCCTGTCAAAGGACTGCAGGTCCATGACCTGAAGGCACATACAACTTCAACAAGTCTGGTATGGTCTCACCATGGTAGAAGGGCCAAATAACTGTACTACATTACTACAAAATGCAAACAGTACATGCTTTTTTGTGCAAAGCATGCATAAGGTCTCTGCATCCTTGCAAGCCACCTTACCCATTCACTAATCTTTCACAGGCCTTTTAAGTGGTGTGGAAGCTATAGTATTATCATAGCTTTCTAGCAGGGCAGACATTGGATGTTTCTCCCTGCTTATTGACAGCTCTTTCTTGAATTCTTCTGTAGCATTTATTTCCTTTCAAAAATGTAAACCATGGATGAGAATAATTTTTTATATCCTGACTCTTGGATATAGAAAAAAATTGCTCTTTCTTCACAGGTGTGTTCCTGCACCATAGGTGACCCTTACTTTAGCTTATAATCAACAGCAGAGAAATGAAGAAATAAATAGGAGGTCTCTGTATGACAGGACAGTAGTATATGTGATTTTCTTTGCAAGGGCTAATATCTGACATGATGCTAAGTGGTGCACTATATGATTAAAATGCATCCTATCAAAAGGAAATTTAATCCCCCTAAAAACCCCAAATCAGTATCTCATGAAATGGTTAAAAATGGTTGTTCTAAGCAGGGGATTTGTAGGGCAGAAGAAGGTGGTCTGTAGTCTCTCTAGAAAGGACAAGTCCTCCTGTTGTCCCAGACAAGTTCAATGGAAGTCTCTTAGGGCATATTATTGCTGGTGTTGGTTTGTTGTTCTGACAGATACCTGCATCTCTGGACTGACACCAAGTACTCTTCAGAGTGTAATTTTTTGCCTTTCATGCCTCAAAGTAGCTCTGTCTTCCAGGGAGAAAGACAAGTAGTCACTCATCAGTGCTTTCACAAGCTCTGAAATAGGACCAAAAGCAAAGGAAAACCCAAATACCACTTGTAACCCAGAGACACACTGTGTGAGTGGACTGATGAATTTCTCTAAAGTTTTTGGAAATTACAGAAGCAAATCCTGATGGCAAATAGCAGTAAACCCTCAAAGTGATAGGCAGCCCACACCCCTACACACAGAGTCATGTATAGCATAGGAATCTGGATTCAATTGCAGTGTTTGACATGTCAGGTTATTTTCTGTAACCCTTATTTTTAATTTAATTGTTTAATTCAGTACAACAAAGCAGTTGCCCTATAGTGGCTTTTAAATGGGCCCTCTGATCCTGCAAAAACACTGTGAATGATAAATTATTCTTCCGAATATCGCTAAAGTAAAATACAACACTTTTTTCTCCTTTAGTTCTAGCCAGCAGCAACTGTTGGCTGCTGATAGCTACAGACAGCACATTTCCCTTTCAGGAAACAAATATTGTTTTATTTTGTAGAAAAAAAATATCCCCGCTAATGTCAGCTATAAAATACAGTAACTGGTCTTCAGCAATACATTGAATTATACACACCTAACTGTATTGGAGACTATAAATTCATCAGATGGTGCAGGCCAGGGGGCTTGTGAAGTGGAAGGAATTTGTCTCTTGTCCCCCTCCAGGGAGAACTGTCACCCTAGTGCTGAGATATCACTTGAGCAGTGGCTCTCCAGGGGCAGAAAAGGCAGAACTTGCTGAGTCTGTTTGTGATATGCTTATCTATTATTGACATTCATATCCCGTAATAACTCTGGGAATAAAAATAGAAAATATGCCCACTCAAACCATCTTTGGATCCTGAAATGAAAAATTTCTACTGCACAAAAGAGACTGATTTGGTCTCTGCCAGTCCATTCCCCATGGGCAAATACCTTGCCAGCTTCTGTGGTAAGTTTTTAGAAATGCACATGATTGTGGGGATGTGTCAGAAAACATTAAAAAAAATCATAAGTAGTATTAATGTCAGTGACAGGGCATTAAAACCTACTAGTTCAGCAGAGTTACATCATGCACAGTAATAAAGATGATATATTTCCTAATATTTATTATTTATTTTTCTCTGTTGGTTCTATTTCCCTTCTCCCCCCAACATTCCCTTCTCACCTTTTCTTCCAACTTCTCTAAGTACCATAAGGTGCGCTTTTAACATCTTTTGAGCAATATTTCATATGTAGCCCGTTCTGCGTTGATAAAAGAACCTTAGAGCTATTTCTCTTTTAACTACATTTTAACAGAGAAAATAAAAATAAACATGGAATGCAACAAAATATATCTTTCAGTCTAAAGAAGCAGATTAAGTTGTTTTGTTTTTTTTCATACTGGTAAAGCTCTTTTCCAATACTCTGTTACTTCCATTATGGTATGCAATTCCTAATCCATGTAAATTTTGAGCCACTAATTACCAGTTAATCACAATATAGTCTCTTTAAAATTAGAAGTAACCTTGCCTATGCTAATCAACAGCTTTGCTTGATGCAGCTGACTTTCTGTGTTATTTTTTGCAGTGTCTACTACTATTTTACTTCTCTCATGGGGTGAGTTACATTTTGAATGAATAGTTTTGTCAAGAGCAACAAAAATTACTGGATATGAAACCTCAATAAAATGATGACACTATTTCTTCTGAAGTCCCCTTTTTGGGAGAGTTTTGGTTTAGCTGCCAAAATATGAATCACATCAGCACATGACTTGTATAACAAGGAGTTCTTTGGTCACAAATTCCTGTCAAGTCTGTCTGATTAATTCAGTGGATCTAGGCCAACACTGAGACGAAGGCTTTATTGCTTTTAATAAGCCATTTTTATTAGAAACATAAGCATCACATTTACTATTTTTATTAACAGAATTTTCATTAGAGATCTGTGCTTGAGATCTAAGCATCATTCATTATGTGACAATCGATACATTATACTTGTTATAAATTGTGTGAATATGGGGACAAATTTGACCTGATACAGTCCACAGTATTAGTTCATGAAATGATAACATTGTATTTATAGTTCCTGCATCTGTACGGAGGACTGGAGGTGTAAGCTAATGCAGGCAGAAAAGCACAGTATACGCTTAATTTCCGTCTATGCTTTCCCATCTTAACGCAAACAATCAATCATTATAGAAGGAAGCATTATACCGATCCTTTCCCCGCTGAGGTCAAGTAGTGACTTTGAAGCGAGAGAACTGGATTCATTGATAGAAATAATAGACAATTAGTGTGTGCTGTGTTTAATTGGAATGAATGAACTTGATTATTTGGCTTCCAATAAAGCAAAATAAATTGTATATAAATCCATTAATAATGAAGAATCTTTGCTTATTTCTTTGTTGTTATTTTTGATGCTCAGAAGTGGGTCACTTGGTATGTGCATAAACAAAGAAGATAAATGGCTAGAAGAGGAAGGAATTTTCCATAACCTGATTAAAGGATACGTCTGGCTCCTCAGAGAATGTTATAGTGTTTAATGATTTTGTTGTTGCTGTTCTTAATGTGTCTAATGTTTGCTGTTTAAGAAAATCAAGAAAAATGTTAAAAGGCTGCTCCAGAAGGGATCTGTCAGCCAGGAGACAGGAACAATGTCTCCCCTGGCAAACTGAGAAGGGAGAGAGGATCCCTACCACCTCCAGCCCAGTGCAACAACTCACTGGATCAAAAATGAGGGGCCAGCAAACTCTGCAATGTGATCCCCAAAACTCTGCTCCCCTGACTGCAAACCAGAGCCCCAGCTGGAGCATGCATGGTGCAGAGACATGCACACAAGCTTTGGGTAGATGGTCCTTGGCAAACCTTGTGTGGACCTGGATATAGGATAGGGGAAGAAATCCCCACAGCCTCAGCTTAGCTGTACCCCAATAGAACTAAGATGCCTAATTTTTCAGCATCCGCTTTCCCAGAGCTGGGCATTGTTGCTGCTGAAAGCCAGAGCAGCCCTGTTCGGGAGGGGACCTGACCTCATGCATATGGTCTGATCTTGCATGCCCCTGCACCCTATGTCTAGGAAACCATGTTCAGCCTTTTCATTGCCTGCTTCCTCACAATTCATATATGACAAGAAATGAATCTCACGTGAGATTCTGCTGCCAGATCCAAGCCTTGGAGCTGGTCTGCCAGAATGGCCTGAGGTCCTGTGGCTATGTCCCTGTGCCTCCCCATCCCTGGAAACCCTTACAGGGAAGAGATCAAGAATAGCCTTCTCTTAGCCTGATCTGCCATTCGGTTGGTTCCCTGATGTAAATTTAGATATGGATGTGTAGATGTTTCTGGATCCCACTGTTTAGATACAGGCTCTGCTGTTCCATGAATTTTCACCAGTTTTTGGTTATCAGTATCCCCCAATCACTGAACAAAGTTATTTTTTTTCCAAGAGTTCCCCAGATAGTGTCTGCTCTTTTGGCAGTGTCTGTGAGACTAGACTTAAAATACTTATGGGTTGTGTTATTATTTTAGGATGCTGCTAAAACAGTTCTGTGCAGAGGAAACTAGGCAAAACAATTGGCAGATGCCAGGAGACCATAGCAACAGAAGTTGAGAAAAGGTGCACCAACAAAGAAAAGACAGTTCCTTAGCTTGAAGGGCTTTCTGCCTGCCAAAAGTCTACTAGGAACAAATGGAGCCATAAGAACCCCTAAAAGAGAAGGTGCAAAACCCACATATAATATTATACAAAGGCTCCATTGTAGTGTGAAAAGACAAACCCCTTAACCATGCAGCTGCTATTGGTGGTCCCCAAAATGACAGTTATGAGGATGATGTCCGTATTAATATAACTTTGAAGGATGAAGCCTTTATTATGGAAAAAAGAACAAAATTCATTCCTAGTATTATGCTGTAATTTGTCTAGGGTCATACAAAGGTTGAATTTTACTCTCTTTAGAGTCAATACTTTTCAGGAGTCTGCATGTCCTTAAGAAAAGAAGCCCTATTTATTTCCTGCAGATCTATTTGTACTTTGTACAGCTACAACCATAATATCACCAAGCTGGTCTTTGTTAGCTAAGGATTCTTTTCACATAGCTCACCATTTTAGTTCCCATAACAACAGAATACATTTGTAATATGGAAACCCAACTTCCTCCTATTCTTTTAGGGTAAGGTTGTTTTCCCACTTAAAAGAAGCTTGTAATGCACTGTTCAAATCTGAAAACTTGTGTAGTTTAACACAGTAGGTGATCTGACAAAAAGTACTTGACTTCCATATTTAAACACCTTCAGGTGAAGCGACAAATACCTGAAGCTTTTGGCTTTGTGATAGCCAGGGATTGCTACATCATATCTGCATTTTCTAATTAAGATATGAAATGCATGCTTTTGAATGTGCCTTTTTAGATTCCAGCAAACTCATTGTGTGTTTATGAATACACACAGCCATACCAAAGTTGGCTAGCCTAGCAAGGTTTATCTTCAGCCTATAGCTCTTTCCCCGAATTCAATACTGGAGGCACAATTTAATGCAAACCCAATTTATGACTTAATGCTCCAGGGACCATAGTGGGAGATTGTTACATTATTCTTTTCTAATCCTATTTGTGTTTTAATTTGCTAAGTCTGTAATGAGGTGCATGCCTTGAATAGATTCAAGATCTTTCACATTGCTTTTGACTTTGTTTAATATAATAGATTTTACAGTTTGCATTCAGAATTGAGGTGTTCCAGTCAGTACTATCTCTTCATTTTCAAAACTAGAGTGGATAAAATTATGTTCTAAAAGTAATTGTATCCATGTTTCCTTGTTTATCACTTAATGGTTTATTTCCTGTTATAATTTTCTGTTGCAATATGTGAGGTCACAAAAATCAATTCTCAGTGGACTCTGACTTGACTGTTTGAAATTACTCCCCAAAACACTCTGAAAATCTTATGCAGAAAATAATGCACTGGGTTATAAGTGGCTGTATTCTTGATTCTTCGATTTTTTGTGCTCATGAAACTAGTAGAAATATAGATAAGTGGAGTAAAATGTCAGCTACAGGAGATATTCAAGTGATGATAATCGACATACCTCTATTTATGCCAATAATTTATGGTGATAAAGTTACCACAATGTAACCAGAGAATTTATTTAGATCTGTGATCCCAGTTGCCATTCATCTACATGGAGAATAGAAATCCCATTTCGGGTCTTCTCTAAATTTTAACTTTGGTTTGGTTTAGTTTGGAAGAAAAAATTAAAACTACAAATTTTTAAATTTTATTTTCATAACCATATTATAAAACATACTATACCACAAAAGCATAGCAGTTCAGAAAGAAAAAGAAAGGAAGGTTTGAAAAGTAAAATTTCAGGGAANGAGATACTGTCACAGTGACTAGGATTTTTACAGGATTCTTTTTTTCAGGCAGTATGCAGTATTAACACTTTCCTGATTGGTTCTCCATCTGTTTCCTGGGTCCTCTTCCACCGATAAGAGCCATACCGGAAGAAAATCAGCTTTTTGATGCCAAATGCATGGTCAGAGCCATTCATTGTTCCCTGAGCCCTGGCACTGTGGGAATCTCTAATAAACTCAGAAAATGTAGTTGGAGCAGGTAGAGTCTCACTAATCTAAAATGAGCTGTGGGTAGACGCTCCACAGAGAACAAGGAAGAGTGTTTGCTCTGATGCTCACTTTTCAGTGTTTAGTACTGGCATCAGTTCTCATCTGGATGAACCCAGTGAGAACATGTCCCAAATAAATGCCTTCTTGCAATACCAGTCAGACATTCCTTCTGATTTTCTAGGTAATTCTGGGTGCTTCCTCCCATGTTATCCTTTCTGGATATTGTTTTGCCTGGATCTATGCCCCTGGGTACAGACAGAAGCCAACAAAAGTCCAGGATTTTATCAAAATCAAAAGACAGGGGTAATCTTTTCCCATGTTTTTGCTCCCTAATGAATGCATCCATTCAAAAACTGGATTCTACTCCGACTACAAAGCACAGCATGCCTTATGAGTCGGAAATGCATGAGTCCAAATATGCCTTAGAATAGTAAAAGCTCTTGTAATTTAATTTCTTTTTCAAGTATGTTTTCTGTTCACTTTCCACATAGCCTTGAGGACTAATAAATCAGAATAATGGAAAGCTTACAGAAATCTTGCATCATATTAAGAGCTGCTGTTAATTTGTGAAACCTCTCCTCATGCCAACAGATTCTTCAGTTCCTTATTTCATCAATGCGAGTCTGAAGTCATTCCAGCCTTCCTCAAATTTCAGGAGAGGGAAAATGAAGAGTTTGGATTCATATCTCTGGCTTTGAGCAGATGGGTGTTGAATTTACCATCACAATATCCTTATTTTCCATTTTGGATTGCAGCTAAAATCTCTCATAAACTTGATTTTGGTAAATCCAGATAGCTGGAAACTTCTAAATACCAGTGAGCCCCTACACTGGCTGTCATTTTTTAAGCTCTGAGAAAAATAACTGTGGGAATAACAATACCATCCAAGGAAAACTCCAACTTCATCCTTGGTTAAATACTGAACACAAAGGCTGAAACTCTAGGAGATACCTTAGAGGTGAACTAAAGCAATCTTTATTTCAGATGGCTAAGAATGGAAAATGAATCTTATCAGAATAGCCCTCGGTTAAAAGTAATTGTTTTGGGATGCAGTACTGTCTAATTTGTTACAATGCACCTGCTCCCACTCACATTAGGTAGTGTCTGGTGACAATGATGATGGGAAGAACACCAGAGGAAGATATGTGGGTATCCTTATGGAGGATGAAGTAATATATCCACAGAGATAATGAGTAGAAAACACCCAAGTAAGATGGATGATTTTCAGAAAGTCTTCTTCATAGACCACAAGTGGCCTTTGAAATCTTTCCTGATCATCTGGAGAAAAAAAAAAATAGTTCTTTAACTGCTGGGGTTCCTGACACCAGGTCTCATGCAATCCCCAATATTGCTTCATTGAATCTCACTGTGGCACAGATACCACCCCCCCAAGTATACAGATTGTATGGTGGCTTCCTTCAGCAGACATGGCAAAACAGCTTTTGAAATTGGAGCCACATGGTTTTTAGGAAGGGCAACTGGCCATGAGCTATAGGAGGACCCCATCAAATCCATGGGAAAAATGGCACTCCTAACTGACAGTCACTGCCTGCTTCCACTATTCTTCATGTAGTGACTGGATTAAGTGTGCTGGAGCTCCAGACATTCTCTTCAGACAACTTTAAAGAGTTAAGTGGTGTCTTAACATCTAACCCTCAGCCATATGTGGCTGCAGTAGCCTGACCCTGGCCCCACATGGGTTGCCAGGGAGAAGGCACAGGGGCTTCTGAAGTGGATCTTTGGTGAAAACGAGTTGTTTGACTCCAACAGTGCAATGCTGTAAACCTTTTCACAGCTTCTGCCTTGCCTAAATCCATCAGTGCCGCCTCTCTATTTCACTTTCACACAGAATTATGCATCTCTACCCTGCCCTGACCTAGCCAGATTGAGAAATTAGATAAACTTCCACATTAGTCCCCAGAGGGCTTCAGACATGACTAACATACAACTGGGACCAGCCTGTGGTTAGCTGGTTACTTCAATGTAAGTTTCAATTTTCTCAGGCAGAGGAAAGAGCTGAATACTTATTTCCCACTCCCTGATTAGGTGCCCTGCTACCCAGCTTTTATATAATGATACATTCTTACATATTATCATTCCCAAGAAAGCAGCAGCAGCCACCCCCCTTTCTTCCAAAATTTCCTGTGGACCCCAAAATCATCAGTGTGTTTATTTCCTCTGCAAATGGCTGCTGGGCTAAGATCACCCAAGGGTTTTGTTCAGAGCAGAGCTCAGTTTCTGTGTTTCAGACAGTCCTGGGCCAACTGCTGAGCTGCTCAGGATGGAAAACACAATAAAGGGCAAGGATGGAGGATATGTGCCTTCAAAGTCAGGCAACAAGAAAGGAGGGCTTTAGGATTTTGTATTACACATAACTTGAAGATGGGTTTCATCTCACTTAAAGTCAGCCTTCTCTTGGGCACCTCAGTTACACTCATCTCAACTTCTGTTTGAGTCAGCAGGGAGAGGTGGATGCAGCCCACTGTGGACTCACCTATCAAAGGAGACTCATTTTTGCTTGATGCAAGCACCTCAGGATGTAGTTCCACTTCTCTCTGGAAGCAGAATGGGTTTGAAGCACCTTGTCCTTGCCCATGCACACTTAACAGGTCACACTGGCTGCCCTGGCCACTTCAGGGCTTGCAAGTTGCTTTCTAAGCCAGAACAGTGAAATTCTGTCAAAATAAAGTCAGAATTCCCATACTGCTGCCCTTGTCATGTGAAGTTTTAATTTTTACTTCCTTTTGTTCAAGAGTGTCTGGATAGAATAGTAGATTTTTTGTGATGGTAGGTAAAAATATGTCTCTTACCTGATAGTGTCTCAGGAGGCAATTATGAGAGGACACATCTTGTTTGTCATGGAAGATGCATATTAAAACATAAGAATAAAACTGTGACTTGACAGTTGTCAGTGTGTAACAAAGAGCAACCTCACAGTGACAGTGCAGCTGTTAAAGACTATGGGACCCTGTGCTTAAAAAGAACTGAGAGTGCTGGAGCTATGGGAGGATCCTCATGAGCTGGCAGCAAAATGCACTTACAGAGAGCAGCAATGCACATTTAGCAAGGGAATATTTCCTATCATGGGCTAGAAGGGGTGTAGTGCCCTTCCTCACCCCACTCACAAATTAGTCCTGCCCTTATGCTCCCCTTTGTACACCCCAAGAGGGCCAGCCACCTACACAGTGCAACACCACCCATTTTCACTCCATGTTGGTAACAGACACCTTTCACCTGCAGGTCACAGCAGCTGAGGCTGCTTTGACTATAGGCAACCAAGTGGCTGCAGACTATGGAGAGGCAGGCAGGGAAACAATTCCAACAGTGAAAAAAAACCCCTCTGCCCACAAGACAAAACATGTTCTGTGGGTAAATGCAGTGTCTGCATGCTAAAATTCCTGGAGCTAATTAGACTTCATTGTTACATATGCTTATTGCTTAGTCTCAAGTATGTTTTTCCTAAATTTGTTAAATACTTTGTTATAATTCCTTGAAGACAGAAATCATCCATTCATCCACAAATAAAATCAGCTATTTGTGTTTGTTCCTATATAGAGATGCATGTAGGAAAGTGTGGGTGTACATCTGTATCTCTCTATTGCACATAATAAGTATCTACCCTTATGGCGTTTATTGAAGAAAAAAAAAAAAAATTAAAAAAAGCAGAAGGACATGTGTTAGGTGCTCTTTCTAGAAAGTTTGCACAGTGGTAGCTGACCTTTATCATGGCACCTAGCATGTATTAGCCAAAATAATTAACAGGTTTTTTACTACCTGACTATATGTTCTGTTATAAGGAATAGCAAATGTTTAATCATAAATATTTTAATGGCTTCAGGGATTCATGGTATTCAATGACTGTGTTAAATGATAATAATCACATCTGGTTTATTACTATAGTAATTCAGCAGCTTCTCTTCAGTAGTTATTTTTTATTATATGTGCTATGCTACTGTCATGGTCATTTATAGTGGTAATATTTTAAAGTGCCTCATTTGTTTGTTTAAGGACAGTTTCACAATATATTTCTGTATTAATATACATTTTGTACTATTATTTCCAAGCTGCCACTGGAAAATTGATCCTAGCTTGTTACGATGAGAGGGGTTGGGACTTGTGCAGAATGCCAACGCTGAGAGCGAGTGACAGAGCAGATGGGTAGTATACTGGTCTCCACTGGGGCTGTAATTGCTGTTGAGTTTTATTCATAAATGAAGGGGTCCATTAAGAAATGGTTAACTAATAATAAACACGAGGGGAGGATTTGAATCAGGCAGTGCACAGACAGAACTAGAAAAATACTGTAGCTAAACAGTCAAAAAGCAACTGGATATGACCATTTTACACAATATTGCCAGTAATACTCCCCTTTTTTGCATGCTAGTGCACTTATAATGGCAAGACTTTTAGTAGGGAGACAAGGGAGAACTGATTGATTTTGCTGATCGTTTTATTCAGATACCTGCCTATTCTCAGTCATATGAGAGAGGTCTCATTTATCTTAATGGGATCACTCATGAGAGTAAAGGTTTGGAGAATCAAGCCATATATCAGCATAAATGAGAAGAAAGTAGCAGAACACACCAAATTAGAGGAGGGACTACTCAAGACTGAAAAGTCCTTCCCATCATTTTCTCCCCTTGGAAATGAAATTTTCTAAAAGCTTGTGTTCTACAGTATGCTGGACTTCCTGGTTGTGGCATCCTCAGACATCTGGGATTCAAGTTATTTACCTGAAGAAAGTCAGGGGAACATAAAGCACAAAGGAGTGGCTCAGAGGGTGACACGTGTGAAGATGCTGCAGTCTGTAATCAAACACTAACAGCACTTGTGACTAGTCCCTCTGTAGCCCAGCCCTGGAAGGTTTATGTTGAATTTAAGGGCAGCAGAGCAGTTTAGGGCCGTGATGACTTACATCAGAGCTTGCCTGGTGTATTCAGACCTTGCACTGCCTTTCTGGTTAGTACAAAAAAAAATCAGAAATCATATTTATGAGTGTAAAAGACATAGATAAAGGCAAATTGTAAATGTTGCCTGTGAAGGAAAAACTGTTAGAGCAAGGGTTAACTTCTGCTCTTTTCCCTCCCTTTCCTGCTTTTAATGACCTGGTGAAGGAAGCTCTGTTTAGTTCAGCAAAACCTCTCCACTATTCTACCGCACAGGATGTATTGAAATGTTGCAGCAAAAGTTAAAAGGAAACTAAGGACAATTGTTAGTGCTTCTTTCCTGCTTCATTTTCTAGCTGGTTTGATTGGTTGGTGGGCTGAGGGTAAATGGCTTTTATAGCACTGAATGATGAATGACTCTGAAATAGTCTGTAACCAGAAGTGCCAACTGACATGCTGCTGATTTAACTGACATACAGGGTTATGTTTGTATAGAGTCACTTAAATAAACATGTGCTAGTCTGGAGCCAGCTACATGAGCACTTCTTCTTTGTTTCCCCTCCATCCTCCATATATCACAAAAAGATTATGATAACAATTTGATCTTCCTATCAGTCATTCATTATATTAATTAATTCAAATGTAATTGTTTTAAATGCCTCTCCATTGCTGTTGGTACTTTGTACAGCACTTAAAACACACGCACTATCAAAGGACAAAATAAATCCTCAGTAAAAAGATACACTCATCAAACAGACTCCTTCAAACTAACAGTCCCTTTTATCCTGCAATTATCTCCTTAGCCTTCAAAGCAGCCTCTCCCTAAATGCTAAGGAAAATAAATGCATCCAGAAGCTTGACAAGAGTTCAACTAATCCCAGATCTTACAAAGGAGCCAGAGCAAATTCCTTCAAGAAAAAGATCTTCTGTGTGATTCCTCCTTTCCTGTACTCTTACCTTTGTGCAATATGTGTTCCTTTGTGGCATTCTTTAAGACTTCATCAAACCATATAAAAGTGTTTATTCTTCTTTATGGCTTTTTTGTCTCCCAAGTGAAGTGCAAAAATAAATTTCCTAACTAAGATTTAAAAATATATGTATTGGCATTGAAACCCCCACTTCCCACACTTCTGTGTGATTATAGTAGGCAAGTCAGTATGTAACAGTCTATTTTTAATGTGTAAACCAGAAAAAAGTGCAAAAGAAGGAGAAGAGTTTATGGAAGGCCCCTTCCTCTGAGTAGTTCTGCTTGGCTCTGGGATCCCTGGCTGACCTAACACTCAGCAAAGCTTTATTGCAAGGTTTAGGTGGGCTTAAGCTTTAATAACTCACACATTGGAAATACATGGTTACTCAAAGTACCAATGTGAGATAGCATCTGTTGTAAGACTGTGGTTTAGTCACACAGGGATGGATTCCTTTCACAGGAGGGAGTAAATGTAATTTAAAAACTCTATCAATCATATTTACACAGATTTTATTCTAATAACCCATTTATTTATTTCCCAATAGTGTTCACTGAGAGTGAACTCTGCTTTGCCACAGCCAGTCCCAAATTTCCATAACAGCCTCCACATTCCATAGCAGCACAAAGATTTATCTACCCAAATTAGAGAAAGACTGGATAAAATAATGCACTGGCTTGTTTTCTTAAACATCATCTGATACTGGTTTATAAAGTACTCCAGGTATGAGTCACCACTAAGCCTTTGACTGGGGTTGCCCACAGATGAATAAGGCCATCTGTTTTCAGACCATTCTGCCCATGCCTCCATACAGACTAGAGGCCAAACAGACTTTGCTAGTGACCATGGCAGGATTTTTTATGCATTCAGATACAAGATGCAGAAAATATTCCTGGTCCTCTCTGAGATGCTAACATATACCCAAGCCTTCAGAGTATTCCTGTAAAGGGCTTCCTAATCCTGGAGTAGCTGAGGTAAATAGGAAGGGAGCTGACAACTGACTTCAGCACTGTTCAAAGTCAGCTGTTGGGACAGATGCAGAAGGGATGGAAAGGAAAGCTCTGCAAAACCTTCTGGACCCCAACAGCTTCTGCTTTCACCTCTGTCCAGCTGAGCTGAGAAACTCCATCAACCAGTGGGAGCTTTCCTAAACTTAAATCACCTACTGCTCATGCCCCCATGTTTCAGATAAGCCAGATAGAGAAGGAAATCTTAAAAAAAAACATAGTGGGTTCATGGTGTGAATCAAAATCAGGACCAAATCACTGTAGCTGCTCTTGAGAGCTTTGGTTTCAGTCTTAAATGGTTGTCTAATATGGTGATGTTTTACCTTTCCTTTCCTTGCTTGTTAAGACATCCAGATAGCTACTGCCTTACTTTGAGCTTGCTTCAATGATATCAGTATATTCCTCGGAATGAGACTGCTAATTAACTCACTCCCTTCCTCTCTGTTGTCTGAAGAAGGGCCTCTTGCACTGGAGACCCAAAGAATTACAGGACATAGCAGTAGCTGTTTCATTTAATATCTTGTCAGTGGCATGATGGATTTAGCACAGCCTCATCTGGCTATTTGGATTCTAGAGAACACTGTATGCCTGATTTCTATCAGGTCTCAGCAATGTCTCATTGGGAGCCTAAGTTACATGACAAAATCCCTTAAAGGAAAAGAAAAATTAATACCACCCTCTATAAATTAGCTGGAACAAACAAACTAGTTGCTCAATGTTACTGTACTCCTGCCAGGAGTCATAAACTAGCTAGCTGTGTTTAAGAAAAGTAAAAACTGTTTTTCCTACCATGGAATAAACAGTCTCTGGGTTCTATTTCTAACCACAAATGGCAAATGTATGCAACTCTCCGAGAACCAAATTCTGCTCACTTTCCAAATTCACTTAATCTCCAGTCCTTGGAGATTAATTAACTCGATGGGGAAGCCAACACTGAAGTTGAAATAGAGGGTTTTTTTGAACTAAGTGCTGTTCTGTTAATCTATAGAAGCTGCTCTGCTGAGGCAAGCAGAAAATACTATGATATTTAACCTAGATGCTCCTGTTTTCCAGTTTTGCAAGTAGAGCCTTGATCTTATGTAAGAGACCCAAGAAATAGATACTGGGCACAGATATGACCCTCCTTTAAGTGAAATAAAAAACATTTATCTACTTTCAGAATTAATTGCAGAGATTTCTAAACAAACCACATACACAGGGCATACATAACATGCATGTGCTGTGGGGACTGAGTTTTTGGTCTTTTCCATGGAAAGGGCTATATTCTAATCCAGAATTCAAAAAGGCAGAGGGGTTGGATCATCCTGTTCACCACCGGGAATTGCTGCCCAATCTCACACAGGCTATTGGCGTGAGACCCACAGAGAACCCCAGTATTCCTCCATGCCTCATCACTTGTAGATTAAGGCAAGGAGTGTGTAACATGCCTTCAGAGGGCCCATTCCTCACCCTATCATAGACATCCTGCAGAGACACCACTGTGAGTTCAGCTGGGGTAACTGGTTGCTGCAGCACAGCATTCATTGCTGAGCTATATCATGAGGGGTTCTTACTCTGTCCTAAATGTCTCTGTCAGGCTGGTTTCAAATTTCCCTTTAGGGACATCATTATGTTGTGCAGGTCACACTGATCCGCTCCATATCGATGTAAGCACAACCTTGGGCATCTCTGAAGTGAAAAAGACCCACAGTAATGCCAAATACCGCTGCGATATATTTGGTGGCTTTATGACATGAATTGGGATTTAGGTGAGGCTTATCAGAGATCAACAAACTCATTTTGTTTTGTGCAAGAGTCCCCTTCTATTCATCTTACAGGTGAAAGACAAGGGCTTTCCTCATTATTTCTGCATGCTGCTGGTTAAACTAAACCCTTAAGATTTCTATTCCAAGACAACAAAAATTTTGGGGGAAAAAATGACTGGAATATATAGTATAGTTTGACTTCCTTCTCACATTCAGATGACATACCTCTTGCCTGTGCCTACAGGCAAATGTGTAGAGAGCTGCCACATGCTTTCATAACAGAAAGTGAGGTCAGTAATGGACTTTTTCCTGGCTACAAACTCAATAATAGGTCCTACAATGGTAATAACTTTCCTTGTTTCTCTCATCTCCCATCCCTCTTTTGGAAATAGGAATGAACTCCAAAGTTGTTGAGGAAGCCTTAGGACAGACAGAAGTGACAGAAGTCACGTCCTTTCCATGGTCCTTCTTTTAAATCACCTGATGTCACCCCAGTTCTTCTGACTTCAGAAAGAGTCTTTGAGGTCCTTTCATAATTACAAACACACCCTGTTCTCTAGCTCTGTATCCAAAGCCAGTCCATGGCTTTCTCCTGCCTGTCTCTCCAGCTGTGCATGGATGCATTCTTGGGGCTTGCTGCGGTTCATACGATCTCTCTTGACCCTGCCTTACCAACAGTTCAAAAAGCCATTTAAATGCTTTTATTCCTTTGTGAATAGTTCTATAAGTAAGGTAAGTTACCATCACTACCATCACATTAATAATTTTAGATTAATTTGAAATACATGTTTGATCTGTCTAAGCTTCTTTGAAAATCCTCTTTGCACTCAAACTCTTCATGAGCCAAAATAAATTTCAGAATCTAATCCACTGTGTCCAAATTTACCCAGTAGTAAAAAGGGTATGGAGCTCTCAGTTTGTCAGTAGGTCTTGTTTAACCATCAGGTCTCTGAAGAAAAGATTTGTCCTGCTCCATGGCATTTTTAACACCCTGAGTGGTCTTCTCCAAATAGTTGGGTTTACATAAAAAAGAGCAACAAATCCCCCACATTGAATTAATCAATAGTATATGTCCTGTTCTTTCTTTTCCCCTCTGTTCTACCTACCATTGCTCCTTTCCTTTTCCAACCTTTTGGACAATGGCAGTGTCAATTTTATCAGTGTACTCTGTATTCTCCAACCCTATTAAAGAAAGTCTCTGTCAGCAGCAGATACAGATTGCATTTTCTCCTGTTTCTTGATCCATTAGCAAACTTGCCAAATGTTCATTGCAAGAGAGTCATTTCCCTGTTGAGGAATTTATGATTTTTAACCATTACGATATGGAAAGCAACAAACTGGTATGGATTTCTGAGGGAGCTTTTCAATTCAAACCAGGTCTAGAGGTCAGCACCAGAGATAGGTTATTTTATAGCATGGATAAGATACTAACTCTGCTGTTTTATGGCATGCCCTCTAACATAGTGCTGCCTGAATAAAACATGTCCTTTTTCAACATGTATTTCTGTCTTTGAGCTCCCTTCCTGTCCTTGGACTTTGTACTCTTCTTTTCACAGATTTTTTTCCTGAGAAAAGGACTAAGACAAGAGATTCCTCAAAACAGAAAAAAACCAACCCATTTATTCACAGGAAATATTAATTCCTGGGGTCTATACTATAGCAGGCTGCTGTTTGTAATCATTCTGCCTTCTGATTGATATTGCACACAGGAAACCAGTTGAGATCTTGGTGACTGATATGAGCTGCTGGATCTAGTCAGGGAAACAGATGTGTATTAGGTCCCCGATCTAACCATAGAGAAAAAGTTTTAATATCTTTAAAAAGTGCCAAACTGACCAATTTTGCCAAGCTAGTTTAACACATTACCTTTTTCATGAGCTATCATTTTCATCCTAAGGGTACACAAACTGGGTAGCATGAAAAGGCACGTTCAACTGACTAACTGGCATTCAGCTGAGTAGAAAGAAAAGTGAATGGACAAAACGTCCTGTCCTATGAACCCACACCATGACATCAACTAGACCATGTCACTAATCACCACATCCAATCTTTCCCTAAACACCTTCAGGGATGGTGACTCCACCACCTCCTTGGGCAGTCCCTTTCAGTGTCTAATCACCCTTTCTGAGAGGAAGTGCTTCCTAATATCCAACCTAAACCTCCCCCGGTGCAGCTTCAGGCCATGCCCTCTCACTCTGTCACTAGTTGCCTGGAAGAAGAGTCTGACCCCCACCTGACTACAACTTACTTTCAGAGAATGATAAGGTCCCCTGAGTCTCATTTTCTCCAACCCCAGCTCCATCAGTCTCTCCTCATAAGACTTTCCCTCCAGTCCCTTCACCAGCCTCATCACTCTCCTACTCCAGCACCTCAATATCCTGGAAGTGAGTGGCCCAGAACTTCACACAGTACTCGAGGTGAGACCTCACCACTGCCAAGTACAGGGGGAGAGTTACATCCCTAGACCTCCTGGCCACACTATTCCTGATACAGGCCAAGATGCCATTGGCCCTTTGTGCCCCCTGGGCACACTGCTGACTCATGTTCAGATGGTTGTCAACCAGTACTCCCAGGTCCCTCTCTGTCAGGCTGCTCTCCAGCCACTCATCCCCCAGTCTGTAGCACTGCAGTGGGTTACTGTGGCCAAAGTGTAGGACCCTACACTTGGTGTTGTTAAACCTCATATTATTGGCCTCAGCACATTGACTCAGCCTGTCCAAGTCTCTCTGCAGCATCTTCCCACCCTCCAGCAGATCGATGTTCCCCCCAACTTAGTGTCATCCACNCCTTCCTTCTGTGTTTCAGGAGGAATAGTCCACTCCCTAGTCCTGCCTACCAACTTGGGAGCCCAGTTGCCCTGAGGATAGTGATTCTTTTCGTTAAGGACTAAGGCAAAGAAGGCATTGAGCACCCGAGCTTTTTCCTTGTCTTTCATTACTATGTTCCCCCCTTCATCCAGTAAGGAATGGCAATGTTCCCTGGCAGAATTGGCCAGCTTAAGTTCCAACCAAGCCTTTGCATCTCTAATTCTCTTTCTATATGACCTTGCAATGTCCTTAAACACTTCCTGGTTCACCTGCCCCTTCTTCCAAAGTTGATACACTTTATTTTTTTTTCTGAGTTCCTGCAAAAGCTCCCAGCTCAACCAGGCCAGTCTTCTAGCCCACTGGCCCCACTGGCTCATTTTTTTGGCACATAGGGACAGCCTGCTTCTGTGCCTTCATAATTTCATTCTTAAAGTAAGCCCAGCCTTCTCGGGTCCTTTTGTTTTTGAGGGCTGCTTCCCAAGGGACTCTCCAAACTGGTGTCCTGAGTAGACCAAAGTCAGCCCTCCAGAAGTCCAAGGTAGAGTTTTTACTGACAGTCCTCCTAACTTCAGCACATATTGAAAATTCTATCACATCATGATCACTGTGCCCCAGTGACTCCAGGTTGAAATAATATCTCATCAGTGTCTTTATCCTGGTTGGGTGGTCTGTAGCAGACTCCTACCAGGATATCACTGGCCTTCATCCTTATCCATAGACTTTCCACCTTGGTATGTCTGACATTGAATTCAAGACAATCAAAACCACTCCTTAATATATAACGCTACCCTTCTACCTCTCTTTCCTTGTTTATCCCTTCTAAAGAGCCTGTAGCCATCCACTGAGGCACTCCAAACATGCTAGTCATCCCACCACATTTCCGTGATGGCAATTATATCATGGTTTCCCTGGTGCACAATAGCTTCTAACTCCTCCTGTTTATTGGTCATGCTATGGGCATTGGCATACATGCACTTAATCCAAGGCACGGATATTGCCTCCAACACTGATATGTCCCCCCAAGACCTATCTTTAGCAGTCCTGGGTTTGTCCCTCTCCCC
Source organism: Chloroceryle aenea (assembly GCA_013399075.1). Lineage (NCBI taxonomy): Eukaryota > Metazoa > Chordata > Aves > Coraciiformes > Cerylidae > Chloroceryle > Chloroceryle aenea. The sequence goes on from VWZY01012658.1 coordinate 67,532, forward strand.
CTTCAATGCTAGTTTAATGCCCTCTCGATGAGGGCTGATAACTCCTGCAAGAAGATCCTTTTCCTGCACTTAGATAGGTGTACCCCATCTCCTGCCAGTAGGCTTGGTGTTGTGTATACAGAGCCATGGTCAAGGAACCCAAAGTTTTGTCAGTGGCACCAACCCTGGAACCAGGTATTAATCTCTGAGATTCTCTAGTTTCTTCCGTCATCATTTTGTGTGCCTGGCAGGATGGATGAGAAGATTACTTGGGCTCCTGAGTTCCGGATTAATTTACCCAATTCCCTAAAATCATTCTTGATTCACCTCAGACTTTGTGTGGCAATATCCTCACTACCCACCTGAAAGATCAGTAATGGTTAGTAATCAGAGGGGCCTACCAAGTTAGAGATCTTCTTTGTAAAGTCTCTTACCTGGGCCCCAGGGAGACAGAATACTTCCCTATGGGTCGAGTCTGGTTGGCAGATAGGGCCCTTCATTCCTCTGAGGAGGGAGTCACTGGTGACCACAACTTTTCTCATTTTCTTAATAGAAGAGGTTGTCATACACGTAGGCCTTGGGCCGCTCCTCCAACCCAGACGGACTGTCATCTGTGTCATCTTTAGCTTGCCCCTTTACCTCCAGAACATCATACCTATTCTGGAATTGTATCTGATGGGGGGTTGTAGGAAGGGAAAGGGGGTGCCTGCAATCCCAAGAAGGAATCTGCTTCCACCTTCCCTCATCTTGCTTGCTATTTTTAGTCTGGTGGCAGGAGGGCAGAGGGTTCATTTTTTCTTCTGTCTCACTCAGTTCAGTCTACCATCAACAGGAATCCTCCATGGACTCCAGAAGACCTCTAAACAAAAAGACTAAGGGCATGGCAACTTAATGAAGGTAATGTGGGCAGCAGGGTAATCCGAATGATCTCATCAAATACTCACCTTTGCCTTTTTAAGGAGTCTGTGGTAGTTTTTAAAGTTTTTTAACAGAAATACAATAATGTATGAAAGAGATTAATAGTTGTATACATCTGGTGAATGACTGCAAATAAAGTGATAATATTTATCATAGCAGCATATTATCATGTTCCATTTGCAATCAGATAGCTATAAAGCCTAACAATTCACACATAATTTTTAAGGTATGGCAGCATAAAAGCTTTTGAACCGCTGAGTTACTCACTTCAATTTGTCTGCTTGTGAGTGTCTTGTTTGGACATGAAAGTTGTTCAGTACAAGCACTATCTGTACTTTGGATTCTGTACATCAGAGCACAGAACATATTGATGGTGTTTAAAAAAGGAATTAATTAATATTTCCCCTATTTACTATCCTAGAGGTTGCAATAGATGCCATCAGATTCTCTCAACTAGTCAGTGTTAGTGTACAAGAACACAAGCACTAGTTCAAAAACCTTTTGTTATGACTAAAAAGTTTTCAGCAAGAAGCACTGAGAACTGAACATCTCTCACTACCACAACCACTAGAATTTCCATTAGAGTGAGATACTTCTCCCTGAAACTGAAGTATGAAGCTTTTTAACTTCGACAAGTGGTATACGCTGAGTTATATTACTGACCTTGTTCTAAACCTCCTAAAATTGAGATTATTATGAATCATTTTATTCCTTGCCACCATCAAGAATGAAGATACCCCTGACTGTTTTGCTGCCATGTGCTGGCTTTCTGGAGTAGACAGGTCACAGTGGACCAGCACAGGTATGGAAAGAAATGTAAAGTGGGTGATAATTTGTAAAATATGATGATAATAAATATGACAATAAATGTAAAATGGATGATAACTTTCTGACATGAGTGGTGGAGGATCCAATGAGGAGAGGTGTGCTGCTGGACCTTATACTAACAAAGAAAGAAGGTCTGGTAGGGGATGTGAAGGCAGGGGGCACCTTGGCTGTAGTGACTATAAAATGGTGGAGTTCAGGATTATGTGAGGAAGAAGCAGGACAATGAGTAGGATTGCAACCCTGGACTTCAGGAGAGCTAAAGTTCACCTCTTTGAACATGCACTGTGAGGAATCTCATGGGTTAGGACTCTAGAAGGTAGGGGAACCCAAGTTAATATTCAAGCACATCTTCCTCCAAGCTCGAGATTACTGTATTCCTATGACTAAAAAATCAAGCAGATGATGAAAGGGGTATGCATGGATGAACAAGGAACTTCTNAGGGGGCACCTTGGCTGTAGTGACTATAAAATGGTGGAGTTCAGGATTATGTGAGGAAGAAGCAGGACAATGAGTAGGATTGCAACCCTGGACTTCAGGAGAGCTAAAGTTCACCTCTTTGAACATGCACTGTGAGGAATCTCATGGGTTAGGACTCTAGAAGGTAGGGGAACCCAAGTTAATATTCAAGCACATCTTCCTCCAAGCTCGAGATTACTGTATTCCTATGACTAAAAAATCAAGCAGATGATGAAAGGGGTATGCATGGATGAACAAGGAACTTCTGGAAACACTTAAATGGAAGAAGGCAATTTACAGTATGTGGAAAAAGGTACCGGGCATTGAAATGAATATAGGAATGTTGCCAGAGTATGTAGGGATGCAACAAGAACATCTAAGGCCCTCGGAATTAAATCTGGCAAATAATGTAAAAGACAACAAGAAGGGCTTCTTCAAGTATGTCAGTAGAAAAAGGAAAACTAGAGAAAATGCTGCTGAATGAGGTGGATGCCCTGTGATGTAGGATACAGAGAAGATGGAGTTACTGTATGCCATCTTTGCTTCAGTCTTTACTGCTAAGATGTCCCTCAGGAATCCCAGTCCCTGAAGGTAAAATAGAAAGTCTGGAGAAAGAAAGACTATCACTTGGTTGAGGAGAATTGGGTTGGAGATAATTTAGGCAAACTGGATACCCACAGATCCAAGGGCCCTGATGGGATCCAACCATGAGTGCTGAGGGAACTGACTGATGTTATTGCTTGACCACTCTCCATCACTTTTGAAAGAATCCCGAGAATGGGATAGGTGCCTGAGCACTGGAGGAAAGTCAGTGTCACTCCAGTCTTCAAAAAGGGCAAGAAAAAGGACAGAGGAAATTGCAGACCAGTCAGTCTCACCTCCAACCCTGGAAAGGAGATGAAACAAATAATTCTAGAGGTTACTTCCAGGCACATGGAAGAGAAGTTATCAAGAGTAGTAAACATGGATTCACCAAGAGGTAATTATGCTTAATTAATCTGATATTATTCTGTGACTGTGTGACTAGGTGGGCAGATGAGGGAAGAGTGGTGGATGTTGTCTACCTCGACTTAAGCAATGCTTTTGACATTGTCTCCCACAACATCCTCATAGGTAAGCTCAGGAAGTGAGGGTTAGATGAGTGGACAATGAGATGGATTGGAAAGTGGCTGAACAACAGAGCTCAGAGGGTTGTGATCAGTGATGTAGAGTCTAGTTGGAGGCCTGTAGTTAATGTTGTTCCCCAGGGGTCAGTACTGGATGCAGTCTTGTTCAATATATTCATCACTGACCTGGATGAAGGGACTGAGTGTACTCTCAGTGAGTCTGTTTATGACACGAAACTGGGAGGGCTGTGCAGCCGTTCAGTGAGACCTGGACAGGCTGGAGAGTTGGGCACAGGGGAACCTAATGAAGTTCAGCAAGGACAAGTACAGAGTCTCAGGACTAGGAAAGAATAACCCCATGCACCATTACAGATTAGGGGTTGACCTGCTGGAAAGCAGCTCCATGGAAAAGGACCTGGTGGACATTAAGTTATCCATGGGAAAGCAATGTGCCCTTGTGGGCAAGAAGGCAAATTGTATCTTGGGATGCATTAAGAAGAGGGTGGCCAGAAGGTCGAGGAAGAATCTCATCCCCTTCTACTCTGCCCTAGTGAGGCCACATCTGGAGTACTGTGACCAGTTCTGGGCTCCCCAGTTCTAGAGAGACAGGATTGCTGGAAAGAGTCCAACAGAGGACTACAAAGATGATGAGGGGACTGGAACAACTCTTATGAGGAAATACTAAGAGACTGTTTAGTCTGGAGAAGAGAAGACTGAGAGGGGATATTATCAATGCTTATCTGGGGGGGCCAGTCTCTTTTCAGTGGTGCCTAGTGATAGGACAAGGGGCAAAAGCCACAAACTGGAACACAAGAAGTTCCACCTAAACATAAGGCAAAATTTCTTTCCACTGAGGGTGACAGAGCACTGAAACAGGCTGGCCAGAGGGGTTGTGGAGTCTTCTTAAGACTTTCAAAACCTGCCTGTATATATTCCTGTGCAACCTGTTTTAGGTGAACCTGCTTTAACAAGGTGTTTGAACTAGATGATATGCGGAGGTCTTTTCTAACACCTACCATCTGATTCTGTTAAGGGGAGAGGTATGATGGTGTAGGGAGAAAATTCCCATCTTGAGACTCAGCCATCATTCTCAACTTATGTTCATTCTGCAGTTTTCAAAAGGCCTGTGTGCACAGCTTGATCTGGAGTCCATCTCAATCTGCTGTCAATACGTTCCATCCTGTGTAAAACTCCTTCAGAGAACACAACAGTAGGGGCTGCAAGAGAGTATGCCCTCCTGAGTCTTTGTCAGGAGTGGTGGTGAGCACATGCTTTCTTTCCCAGCTCATACATGAGCTGTGTACTTGTCAGTAAGACATGCCAAATTTATACAAAAAAAGAGCACAGATTTATCAGGATCTCTGCTGCGGTACCTCAGAGTGGGGATTTGTCACAAGCCTTTGAATGCTCTGCTGTAGGTCTATGTCTCTGGACACATACAGAGATGATATCCTACAGTCCTGAACTCTTCTTCCAGTCCTTCAGTAATGAAGCTTACAGAGGGAAGTTGTTGCTACCAAATGGTTGACATCTCCTTGGTGCAAGATCTGGGCCTGTACCTACAACAGTCTTTGGCTGTTTCTATCCTACATGGGAATAAAGACAGAGAGGAGGGATCAGGGCAGGAAATAAGCATATTTGCTTCTGGGAAGTCTTGTCCAATGTAACTCTGGTTGGTTCAGGGGCTTGGAGAAACCAGGCAACAGGACACACTGGAGGAATCACAGAGAGCTGAAGGAGTGATCTGCAAAGCCGAAACCAGAGACACTTCCTTGGAATTTGCCTGGATGACAGGGAATTCAAAAGCCCATGAGCCATATGTGTGTGCCAGTTGAAGATGCACTATCACTCTCACTAAGTCACCATCAAAACCACTGTGTCTTTGTTGGGATTTTGATGGCAACTTCAGTAAGATCATATAAGTAGAAAGAGCTTTACACATCAGTACTTGAGAATAGTACCCACCATGACACTATCAGGTTTTATAGGTATTCTGCATGTCTCCAGAGATATATACACCATCAAAACATAAATATACCCTTCCAAAGTGGGTGTTTTTCATCAATACCCGAAAATGTGAAAATTAAGTTTAGAACCTGAAATCAAGATCTATAAATGATGTGTAAGGTGGGATTTCACATGTACTTGGATAATGTCTCCAAAGTACTGCAGGCGTATCTGAAACTTCTCCCACTGGGTGAGGGTTTTCCAAATAAGTGGTCTGTGAGTCAGCCATGATGGAATCAGCTCCTGTGGCATTGCCAAAGAGCAGATCAACAGCCTAAAGATACAGCCCTTATTTTCATGAAATCTCTGACATTCTCTTCACAAATGTGCTTTACTTGTCAGATTCTTGGCAGATGGAAATTGTCCAGTACAAACTGTGCTGAGACCACAGTTTTGCAACATTGGAAGGAAAAAATAAAGTCTAGGCTCATGTCAACCTTGTAACCACGTCAGCAGGACACTGCCCTTATTTAGGAGTGTAAGCCTGCAGCAGTTTGGTCAACCCAGGGGAATTTCCCCAGATTTACACCCACATACCTGAAAAGGTTTTGGCATGAAATCTGTTGAAAGGAACAGGAACAGAGGAGGAGAAGGATGTTCAGCATTTAATTTATATAAACTACATTAAACAACTAAAATAGTGCCTGAAACAGCCCCAGTCAAAGTCTCTCCCTCCTTGCCCTTTTCCTTGCAACATTTATTGCAGGGCCCTAGAGAGGACTGGAGAGTATGTGGTAAATTGAGTTTTAACACTGGAATGTAAAACATTTTCCAAATGGGTGAGGAGAGAAAGTTTTCTTTAAACATGATCCAGGAACAGACCTGAGAAAAATGCCTGATCTGAAAAAGCCTGATGAAGAGTTAGCCTTTCATTAAACAGCATTTCCTTTGAAGTGGCAAAAGTGTATGTGATTGAGGATGCATTTTTGTCACGGCTGCCTTGGGAGTCACATATCCTGTAATCACAGTATTTTATTTTAATCTGTGATGTATGACATTCTGAAGTGTTTGCATGCAGTGGACACGATGGTAAACAGTCTAATCACAATAAGAACATTGAGAGCTGCCAAGTCAAACACCAAAGCCACACGGGAGGCTGAGACAACAAAGTCTCCAGTGATTTGTCATTGGTGATGGCAGCAAGGGCCATGGACTCTCTCCTGCCTCTGGATTTTGGGAGTGGGGCAGGAAACACCACAATCTTGCTGAGGTTTAAAAGATTCTACCAAGTACTGGCAAGTATGGCCAGCCAAGAAGAGATTTTGTGGACATTTTCCCAGAGACGAACAAGCCTCTGTGAGAAATTACTCTTTCTTTTTTTGTCATTGTTCTGTGTTTATACATTTACCTACACTAAAGCATTTTGCTGTGTAAACTGGATGTGTTTGTAAGTGTAAACCTTACCTGACTTATCACTGCTGCTTTTCAAGTCTGTGTAGCAATGTAAAGGCAGATGTGAGACTTGCCTGTGCTAAACTAACTGCACTGGGACAGCAATTTTAGCCAGTATTAAATATTCAGTTAAATGCTATTCAAAGTCTTTGAACAGTCCTAATTGCAAACTAGAAGTAGCATTGATCAAAATACTGTGATTTGTGTTCTAGGGAATTTTGCTACTAAGAGTTTGTGACCTTTTCTTTTGATTTTCCTTGTCTTTTCTTATGCCTTTTTACTCTTATTTTCTGTGTCAATACACTTTTCCCAAATATAGATGAAAAATTGATCAAAACATCTAATTCATTTTTAAAAAGAAGTCTACTTACCTAATTTTATTTCTGTATGTGAAGAGAATTCCTGCTAAGGCTCACAATTATCTTATCATATGCTGCTTTTTCCAGCAAGACCCTGTGGAAATTTAAAACTTGGACCTCTGTTTCCAAAAGCAAGTAGTTATGAGTTAGAAATAAGTAAGTGATGAAAACTTTGGCTGTTGATGTTGGGGATTCACAGAATCTTACAAGTTTCTCTAAAAAGCAGTTTTTTAGAATCTAGGTATTGCTAGCTTCTCTGAGCCTCCAGTCTCCTTTGGGTTGCTTCAGCTCAAGGAACATGAGGAAGAGGATGGGCCTTCCCTGAACAATGCCTTGACACCTGGATTGAAGATGGTGATATCACTGGACTCTTGGAGAAAAAAAAATGTTTAAAAGAATCCCTCTCTGGAGAGCTTCAGGAGGCACTGAGAGACATTGCAAAGCAAGCAGGAAGGGAAGGGACCTCCCACACTTTCCAGACAGTGTCTTCTTGACACAAGCAAAAAATATAAAACTTATCATGCAGTTATCTACCACCATCTTAACAGCAGCTTGCTTTTGCCTGCTGCTGCTCTGATCTGATGCTGTTCCAGGTTCTCTCTGCTCTGATGAGTAGGACTTTTAATTTCTAGCCTAAATTTATTTGTGTCCAGTTTAGAATTATTTGTTCTTGTGCCAGTATGGTCTTATAACTGAAAATAATTTAGTTTTTTAAAAACATCCTTTCTCCCTCCTTGTTTTTTACCCCCAATGTATTTATAGTCATCCTCTTGCTAGACTAAACAAGTCCCACTGTGCTAGGCCAACTCCATGGGATATCCACTGGCCCCGCCACCCTGTACCAGTCTGAGGGTGTCCAAGGGAAAACAAGGACCTCAGCCAGTGCTCATCAGGGCTGCACAGAGTGGAGACAAGATGTCTCTGCTGGCTGCCTTCATCATCTGCAGCTGTCCATGAGTAAGACAGATGAAAATGTGACTAGGATGGAAGCTAGGGAAGGGTTTTACCCTTCAGTCACTGCTCTGTGGTACCTGCCCTTGTGCACAGCCTTGCACACATTGATTCTCAGCTGCAATGCATAAAGTGGACCAGGTTATCACCAAGGAGGGCTACAGACCCACAGAAGGACATTTTTCCGTCTTATATCAGAAATAGTATGACCAGGTGGACTAGGGAGTGATTGTACCCCTGTACTTGGCACAGGTGAAGCCACACCTTGAATACTGTGTTCAGTTTTGGGTTCCTTACTACAAGAAAGATATTGAGGTGCTGCAGCGTGTCCAGAGAATGCAACAAAACTGGTGGAGGGTCTAGAGAAGAAGTTTTATGAGGAGCAGCTGAGGGAACTGGCATTGTTTAGACTGGAGAAAAGGAGGCTCAGAGGAGGCCTTTTTGCTCCCTACAACTACCTGAAAGGAGGTTGTAGTAAGATGGGGATAGTTTCTTTTCCTATGTAACAGGTGATAGGATGACAAGAAACCAGGGAAGGTTTATATTGGATATTAGGAAAAATTTCTTCAGCAAAAGAGTTAGCAAGTATTGGAGCAGGTTGCCCAGGGAAGTGGTTGAGTCACCATCCCTGGAGGTATATAAAAGACTTATAGATGTGGTGCTTAGTAATATGCTTTAGTGGTGCTAGGTTTATGGTTGGACTTGATGATCTTAAAGGTGTTTCCCAACCTAAATGATTGTGTGATTCTATGTTTCTATGACTCTTTGATTCTATTGTTCTATGATTTTTGAGCAGTGGATGAGCTGCAAATTCACACCTTAGTCCACAGTAACTCCTTTTCGCACTTGCAAAATAAGGAGTGTCATTATTCTTTCCTTATGTCAAAGTGAGCAACTCTCTTTCCACAAGCAACTTTCAAAGTAGCACAATAGCTACACACATACCCCTCAGATCCATGTGCTGCAGAGGAAGACAAACTTTTCACCTGGTATTACAAGACCAGAGCTTTCAGCTTATCATTTCACTGGACAAATGATACAAGCAAAGCACAGCTGAGCAGCTCCAGGCTTGGCATGAACAGCTCTCAGATAAATCAGGGTAGCATGTGGCTTTCTTGACAAGCTACCACCAAAAAAAACCCCAGAGCATTCTGAAATACAGCTGGAAGCAAACAGGGCTTCACCATATGTGATTGAGAAATTTATTAATCTCCTCAGAAAAACTTCTTCCATGTCACCCAGGAAACTTCTATTTTTTTTTTTTTATTAATGAGTTAAACCATAACATATAGAAAAGGTTAACAGTTGTGGGCTGACTAAGCCTCCAAGTCTCTTTGGGCCCACAACTGAATAAAATGACAGAATAAAAGCAAAAGTGAGCACCTTTCAGTCTGACTAGTTTCACAACACTTTGCAAACAAGTTGTCAGTGTCTTCCTGGCTCCCTGCATAATTTTACCAGTAACTGATATGTAGGCACTACTGGCTGGGGGAAGCACAGAGACTGCTTGGTTAGCAGGCAGCAGTACAGCAATGCCTGACAGCTACGGACTACAAGTGAAGAATGTTAGCTCAGTAACTCCAAGGTGTTTTCTGCTATAAATCATAGTGAATTTACTGCACTAAGAAATTACCAGTTTCTGGAGAAAATTATAGGCAATGTGTCAGTTATAAAGGATTTATGCATAAAACAACCTGTAATGCAGGAACCCAGGAGGTATAATAACAAGACAAAAAAAATCATTCAATCTTGTATGTAAATTTAAGCAGGCAGGAATTTAGGAAGAACTGCTTGTTCTTATTTCATCTTGTGTTACTGCCAAGTAAAGACAGTACTTGAGCAGCAAGGCACTGATGTGGAGCAGGTAGATAGGCTTGCCAATTTCCAGCAAGATACATTTCAAACTGGCTTTTTGGTTTCAGTTCAACACCCTCAGAGAATTGATTGGTTTCCATTTGACAAGAAAGGAGTCAGAAAAGCAGAAGACTCTTTCTGGGCTAGATAAACTTGGCATGAGCAATGCTGTCCATGGGCCAGATGAATCTGAAAAATGCCAGCATTCAGATAAAACCTGATTCCTCCTCCCTTGTTCACATGCAGTAGTCTATTAATTCTTAAGAGACTCCTGTTGAAGTAAGACTGTAGGTGAGCTGAATCAGCTCAGATTTGAAGAATCAGTGCCAGGTCAAGCTTCACAGGAAAACAGACACTTCATGTCAAGGGAACATCATTTCAGATAGGCAGCCTAAGGCAATGAAGAAGTGGCATCAAATTTTCCAATTTAATTTTTTTATATAATTTGTTAACAAGCTGCAAGGAGTTAATCTGATTTTACACAGCAAAAATAGATGGCCACACTCCAGCTAGACCTTCTCCCAGGGGTACTGCAGACATGCAAGTCAGTAAGCAGCTCATACCAGCCTCTCTTTCCCTGAAAGAATAGCTTTGGGCTATGGAGAGGAAGGAGAGCCAACTTTCCTCCATCCATCCTCACTGTCCCATTCTCTTTAAAATGAGGCAGAAAACACCCTCCCACTGAAGTTCTGCTCTGCATGCTCCTTGTGGCACAGGCGTCCCTCCCCCACAGGGAAGCAAGTGTCCCCTTGCTCTTACTGTTACCACCGGGGAACAGCACAGTGAGATGAGAATGACTGGTCCATATGCAGCCAAGTCTTGCTGCATTTATCATTTTCTGTTGATGTAAAACTTCCTTCAGGGGCTTCACTAAGGACTGAAAGAATGAGGCCCATGAAATATTAACCATTACTGTACATGATAATGAGTTTTCTGCATATCTATATGCAATACACACACATATAAATGCAGCACGCACACACACACACATATATGCAATGTGTCTGAGTTATGATAGCTGTGGGAGTGATTGCCTGGAATTGTCTGCCCATTGTAAATTAAATATGACTGTTCTACATCTGCATTAATGTTATTACTTTTTTAAGACTCTTCTTCCTTAGATACTGGCATTGGTCTCCATGGTTATGAGTATAGGTCACACTCTTCTCCCTTTATTTTTCTTTTGACAGAATAGCTTCAGATGAGTTTTTATCTCTTTATGATCTTGCAGCTGGGATCTAAAGAAGCCAACGAGGGTGAGGAAGGATAGGGGAGCTCTGGAAAGGACCACCCAAAGTAGGTTTACAGTAATCATACTTTGTTACTTTCTTTCAGGGAGCAGAGCAGAACAAGGGTGAAATGAAGAATCCCCATTTGCAAGGGTAAGAAATTTGCATGAACTCTGTCCTGAAGGAAAATAGAAGCAGAATAGTAGAGATCTTTCCAAAGAGCTGTGATGCAGAAGCATCTTTCACTATTAAAGTATGTAGTCATCAAAATCCAGTGATAAAGCAGTAACACATTGTGTATTACTCAGGTGGTGCAAGTTCACCACTGTCTCCTTGGTGCTCTGGGTACAGTTTGAGCAGGTCTTCAGCACTGAGCTCCATGCTTGCGCCACAGGCGGCCTTGGTATCTCCCTACCCTGATCCAGGAAGGCACCAAGAGAACTCTCCACTCACTGCCCATCTGGTTCATCATTTCACCTCTCCTTCAGTTCCCCCACAATCAAAGGTGCCTTATAACACAAGCAGGGCTCTGCTTCCCTGCCTTTCTTTGCAATGACTATCTTGTTTTGTTCCTTCCCCTTGCTTTTTAAATGATAACAATTCACTGCCCCTTAATTGAGCCCCAAGCTGGAGGATGACTAAACTAGGTTTCATCTATTCATTAATCTGCATGCTTACATGTCCATACTAAGATCACCAGCTTAGGGTTTATCTCACCCTACCTGGCTAAATCTTACATTCATTAAAATTGGCAAGACTTCCTCCTTCCTAGAGCATTTGCTCAGAAAAGTGAATTGCATCCTGATAAATGAACATGGCACAAATGTGTGCAATGCATTTCACCTTTATTTCTCAGTCGTGCATTGAGAAGTAGTTTCCTGAACATGCTTACACATTTCTTTGGTGATTTCTTTGAGCACATCCTATATAAGAAGTTATTACTAACTGTGTGAATTGCTCGCTGTCAAAAATATTATGGGAGTTTAGGGGAAAATGGGACTCCAACGATGTGCTATTCACAGGCACAGCCTTTCACTGAGGCTCAGGATGAACTAATTATTATAGAGCACTTTGGAGAAAAAGAGGCCTCATTGTTAACCTATTGAAAAAGTTCGTGTGGCTTCTAAAAACAAATGACAATCTGTAACAAGAAGTTCAGATGGAAACATAAATTGATTTACTCAATGTTTAGCAGTTCATGTGATCATGAAGACAGCTCAGGACAGAGCCAGTTAACAGACTGAGGTTAGAAATTAAGAGGACAGGACTCAACTTTTCATAGTAACATATTTAGTTAGTTAGACAAGCAGAAAAAGATGTGGTGTGTGTTTAGTGAGCAGCTAGTAAAATTAAATATATTATGTATATGTGCTAGTACACCCTGATTCCCTACCTCACTCCATTTTCTGCTACAATGCCATAAAGGTGAGTTACTGGCCAGCTGCACCCAACTGTGTTGCTCTTTAAACATTATTATACTATTCTAGACAAGTCACTAAAAAAAGCCCAATATATCAGCTGCCTAATGTGAGTTCACTGATGAAGATTCTGAGCGCCAAAGGCTCCAAAGGCTTCAGCTGAGGCAAGAACTTGGCCACAGTGTTGTGTTCCCAAAGACCCTAGGGGGGGTAAAGACTTTTTAAGTATTATTTTTCACACTTCTAAGACAGTGTCATGGCCTACCGCATGACAAAAGTTACAGTATGTCCCCAGATGAGGTGCAATGCTGTGGTTTCTTTACTCCAGGATCATCATACCAGTCATGGCTGGGTGGAAGATTACAGTGCTCTGATGCTCAGGTGTGCCTGGTCTGAGGTAGGAGGACCCTGTGATACCTGTCATAAAAATATGGGATGTAGCTTATTCTGTGGGAAAGGCTGAAGAAGCAGCAGCCTGTTACACAAGTCTCCCACTCAAAGTGTGTGACATGATTCAGAGGATAAAAGGGTTGGCTTCAGCTGCATAATGACTTAATTTGATCAGCCAATGCATAGGATCAAGAACCAAATAATCCTAGACTTCCTTAAAATGTCATTGTCCTCTCACTGGCAAACTGTTACTGAATTTTCTAGCAGGCTCTGGATTCAGGGACTGCTAAGAATATGGTGTTTAGATTCCAGAAAACTGAAATCAGTCTACTGTGTATTTCAACACAAAAAGATTGAGTGTTATGTAATATCAATTCTGCAAAGGGACATTACTGCTTTACCTCATCCCAGTACATCCCAGTGTAGGAAATGCAGCATTTTTATATTCCTAAGGAAACAGCATAAAGAATCAATTCACAGGATGTGATCATAGTAGGAAGTATCACCTCTCCTGCACTTGGCTACATGCAACATGAATATCCTAAGGAAAATGTGAATAGAATAACCTTAAGAATGATAATAACAACCCTAAGGAGAGATGTACTTGTCTTCTATGTTTTAAGGAATATGTCTATACTCAGTCTGGCAGCCTTCCCACAGTGTAGGCTCTTTTTTTTTTTTTTTAATTCCCATCAAATTTTACTGCATTTGTATGATATGCAATTAATGAGCCATAGAATCATCGAAATTAGAAATGGAAAAGATGCATTAAGTCATCTAGTCCACCCCCTGACAGTGCAGTATTGTTCCCTACAGTGTATTTTTATATTTTCTAGTGCTCTGTACAGTTCAGATTTAAATACCTCCAGAGATGAAACTTCCACCAATTCATTTAGAGGACTGCTCCATGATCCTGTAGCGCTCACTCTACAGAAAATTTTCCTCATAACACCACATACATCTTCTTTTTCTCACTTTCACTTTTTCTTTTTTAGCTGCAATCCCTTCTAATAACTCAAATAATTCCCCTCCTTCCCTGGTATTTATGTCATCATTCCCTCTTCTTAAAGATTGCTGACATAAACTACACATATTTAGATTTCATGCCTTGCTTACATGCCCAGCCCTTCTCCTTCCATCCCTTTAATCATTTTGTGTTGCTCTCTCTGAACTCCCTCCATGATGTCTGTTTCCTTCTGATAAAAAGGCAGGATTCCAGGTATAATTTTTCCATGTTTGTACAGGAAAATGGCATTGCCCACCTGCTCCACACTATTCAATCACTGCAGCTCCTCAGTTGCCATGTTGCTTTGAAAATGCTTATGTGAGTTGCTGCCCACTTACAGTGACATGTCATTGAATGGATTGCAAAAGCAAACCTCAGT
>VWZY01012658.1:86804-140734 GCA_013399075.1 Chloroceryle aenea
CTCTATTGGAGTCAGCAAGTCATCGTAACTTACTCCATAGAGGGAGCTGGTCACAAGTTTGGAGGAGGGATTGTCCCTCAGCAATAGTTTAGTGACAGAATGGGCTTTTCCAAAAGGTCCTTTCCGTATGTCTTAACTGCCAGCATTGCAAATGTGTGGAATGGATGTAAACATTTGTTCAACAGGGACTCACAATGGATTATTGCAGTGTTTTTACAGTCTACACAATAGTCTCCATGTCTCCTTCCATTTTATTATTTCAAAGAAAAAGTTATTAGTGACTGATTGTTATTTCATGCTGGGAAAAACTTGAATCTTTCTTCTTTAGATGCTGCTGAGTTAAAAAAAGTTATATACTGTCTACACTTCGCTTGTACCTTAACAGTGGGGCTGTGGTGGAAGGATACTAAGCACTAGAGAGACCAACTACAGTGGGAGGCTGTTTGTCTGCAGTCATGAAACTCAGCACTGTCACCCGATTCACACAGCAATTTGGCACCTTCTCTTTAAAGGCAGCTTTCTCCTATCCCTTCCTATGCCAATAATGAATCAATGCACATCAAATTCATTCCCATCTAGCAGGACAAACAATCTCTTGTCATGCCCATCTCTCTGCAAACCCCTCACTTACACAGAGCTTGTCTGTGGGCAGCACAGGGTTAATGCACGCTGTTTTGTCTGGAGGAGGTACTGAAACTTTCCCACACAGCAAGCTGAGGAGGAGTAGCAAGGGCACTTTGCAGCTGTGAGGCTCAGACCAGCTGCCAACCACAGCTGGCTCCACCTCATGCACACCTGGACAGGGCAGGGCTGTGCACTGGGTGTTCACCAGATTAATCAGACCGCTACACTGCCACATCTTCCAAAACATTTTTTTTCCTGGATCTCCTTTATCTACCAGCCCTCAAGGCTCTAAATCCTCCTACATCAGTCCAAACTCACAGAATTCACAGGACCTTCCACCCAGCAGCTCACAATAGCTGTTCCTACAGCAGCAGGTGAGTTGTTGGACTTCCACTTTTCTTTCCTGACACTGCCAGCAGCATGTTCAGGTGATTCACAGACTTACCATCATCAGCAAGCTCTGTGAAAAAGTCATGATAGTGATGTGTTATGATACCTTATAAAACGCCATGAGAATTCAATGTTTCTCAGCCACGGGATATAATCAGCTGCATAACTACATGTTTATCAGAATGTTACTCAGCTTTGTTATCTATATTGCCTACAAGCTCCAGACATGGACCACGCCTCATGGTACTAGCTTTTGAATTGACATGGATCAAATTGATAGCACCTTTACACTGCAAGTATCATTAAATTACAAATTATTCCTAGTAACTCAGCGTTCACCTCTCATTTCCTCAGAGGAATGGAACAGCCACCCAGCCCAGGTGCAAGTGTTACCTCACAGCTACAGCAAACAAGCTCATTGAGTTCAACAGTTCAACAAACTGTGGAAAATATCTAGAAATCAGATCTTTCTCAGCCCACATCCAACCCCAAGAACTATTCTTTTGAGAGCTTAGATACCTCCATACCTTGAAATCTGAAATGCCAAGGTATTTATATGTTTTTTCTCTATACCTATATGTGAAGGTATCATTCTTTATCCCAACATCTGTGCAGCAAACAAGGGAAATTAATTACTTTGGATACATGGGGAAAAACAAAAAAGGAGTCATATAAATATCAACATTCATTCAAAAAATGTGATATTGAAAACAAGTGCCAACTGTAATAGATAAACAATGACAGGAGAAAAAAAGTTAGGAGACAAAACACACACGAGAGAAAAAGACAATAATCAATATATTAATATAAAACAATAATGCAGCTGGTACAATAAAGTGATACCACGGGGACACATGCAGTGTATCATTAGTATTCTGCTCTAATGAAATCCACAACACACAGTGTACATTAACTAGTGTAGAGTCTTTTCAGCACAGTGAATATTCCACCACTTTACTGGCCTATTTATTTTAACAGAAAAAGAGATGATCCTGTTGCCAAGCCATCAGATGGTAAAAGGGATATATTTGATGGATAATAAAAAAGGGTCTGCCACAACTTTGCAAAATATAGTTCTAATTTAAATGCATGTGGTATACAACACACACTTCATACCTGCAGAGAACAATAAAGGTAAGGGTGGGTAAGAGAGATTGTGTGGGGGGAAAGGAGGAAGGGGAAGTATTATTTTAAATAAACAAAAAAAAAGTCACAGACATCACTCACATTTTTTTTCCAACCTGTTCTTGTGATACAGATTGACAGCCCTTTTAATATGAAATAAATCAGCCAGGATAAGGAATGTCTTGGAGAACATACAGATTGAGTGCTGATTGACAGAGCTTCTCTGAAACCCATTCTGTTTGCACTCGGTTTTTTAGCAGCTAACTTGAAAGGATGTCAGGTGCTTTGAAATGTTTCAAGTGTTTTGAACCCAGCAAACAATCATAAAATGTGCTTATTGGTGCTCAGGCTGAAGCAGGAATGCGGCAGGGCTCGCGTGAGGACAATACAGAGAAGGCAATCCAGGAGAAATGAAAGCAAAGCTTTCGTCTTCCATTCAGACAACAGCCAACCATCAGGATTTTTGGACTGTTGTCAACATCCATACCTAGTTAGCATGATATTTTAAAGTGAAGATGCTGCATATTGGAAACTTGTATCAGGCCCAGTAAGAGTGCAGCATTGCATCCCCTCTATAGGCTTACAGTCACTTTTAGCCAAGGACTAGCTAACTGCATTGCTGATAACAGGACATGATATTTTTTAAGTTATATGTCCAGTTTGTACCACTACTGCTTTCCTGTTACACTCAGACCAACATTATGCTGGCTTTGATGATGTGGTAGATATTATGGTTAGCTGTCTCCTTGTATTTCCTTAAATGTCCTATGTCTGTTTTTATCTCACTAAGAAAATATCAACACATGTCATAATTATACTGAGAGAGAAAAGATGAAACGCAAGACAACGACATTTTCAGCCTATTGTAGCAGTACTCACTTGGGAATGACACTTTGGGTTTGTATGGGTAATTTTTGTATGAGTGGTTTGGCTTTTTTAAAAATGGCTTGACATTTTCATTTTTATGCAAGGTGAAAAAGTCATTCACAGAAGAGATCTTGGGGTTCTCCTTCCTGGAAAATCAACCCAGCGAGGGAAAGTGCTCAGTAACATGGGAGGTCTTGGTGAAAGTTGCTGAGTTCAGCTCAGGTGCTTCACCCAGATGATTCAAAATTCATTTGTGGGAGCTGAGACTGAAATAAACTCAGCACATCAGGTCTGTCTGCATGGTCCACTTCTTGGGTACCCCAGAGTGACATGGATGAATGAATGGTCCTTGTGCCAGTCACCTCTCAGCACAGCTCAACTTCTGGTATGGTCTCTACATCACACTGGGGAGGCCTCTCAGCACCCACATCTCTCTGCATACAGCTCCTCTAAACAGCAGATCCACAAAAGGCAGTGGAGATCTCCAATTCACTCTCTGATAGTTGTCTTTCTAACTTTTGCAGAAGGAGAGAGAAAATCTCCTGTATGATGGAATGAAGTCTGTGCCTCCAGGAGTAAAAAGAATGGTCCCCTCATTCAATGTGGGTACAGAAGAAAACCATCTCTTAAATGAATGAAAATCTCTTAACTCTCACTTTTCTTCTATTCTTTGCCTTCTAGGTCCAAGTTGCCAACGTTCCTTTATTTGATCTCCTCCCTCACTGCCCTCCATGCTTCCACCTCTGTCAAGGACATTAGCATTTTTGTCAATATCCCTTACCCTTACTGCCAACACCCCTAACCTATACCATGCAATTATCAGGTGATCACATCTCTTGGTGTATCAAGACAGAACTGTCTTGGCTCTTTTAGAGTGCCTCAGGGCAGCTAGGTGTCCTGAACAAGACAGAGAGGCACACACACACAGGCTGGCACTAGAATGAGTGGCATATCTGATGCACCAAGGATGGGTCAGCCTGTTGTGAATGTGCTGAGTGGACAGTCTATACATTCACAATAATGGCAAGGCATGTGAGACACATTGGATGTGATGGACACAACACACAGTGGCTTGTCCCCAGGGCATTGGATCGATTGTGCAAATTCTGCTTGAACAAAAATATGAGTCCTCTGCTTTTTGGCTTCTGGCAGGAACACCCTCTTGCCCCATAGAAACGTGGCTAGTCATGTGCAAGGCTGCCTCTGAAAGTGAGATGGGACTATGTGCTGCTGGGCACCGCCTGGGCACAGAGGGAGCTATTGAGTCATAGTGCCTTTCTCCCCTCAGCTTTTTTCAGAGCTAAGTGTCCTTCCCCTCAAAAATATTGGCCTGGATTTGAATAAAAAACAAAATTACAAGGGAAGAATATTTTTCTCCATCTCTGTAAAACCAACAACACAGGGCTGGCTGATCAGGCTTTCTGTTTATTCCTCTCTAGGGCCATCCAGGCCACCTTCCAGTGTTCACAGACCTGTGGCTGTTAAATCTTACAGCAGAGAACTCCTAGGATTCATTTGCAATATTATTGCTGTCCCTTATTCCTCTAAGTTTAGACTGAAGCTTTCGCGCTACTTTGAGCAAAGGGCAGGGGCCAGACTGTAACTCTAGGAGTCATGTATTTATTCCTGTTTTAACAGGTGTTTCAGAGAAGATATAGTGTGTACCCAATCTTCTCCAGGCACAAGTGACTCCTTAATCTTCCTCTTCTCCACAGCAGAATGCTGGTGTTGCAGGAAGGAGGACAATGCAGACCCTCCATCCCCTTTCCAGTCCTCTCTGTGGAATGGGAGAAAGCAGATGTCCCTTACCTCTACTCAAGGGCTCTGTCTGCCTGGGCTGAAGGGCTGCAGGGATGAAGGGGAACCTCTAGGACTCTGCTTCCTGCAGAAATTCACAGCAGAGGGGCAGCTCTATACCAAGAGACTTAAGGTGTAAGAGAGCTTTAAAAATCCCTGCCTGTTTCTGTGCTGCAGCTATCTTTCTGTTTGCATTCTCCATGTGCGGGCAGCCAATGGATGTGCTGCCACCGAAGGGATGGCTCCCTGGGGACACAGGCACCTTCTGCTGGCCCTTCATCTTTCCCCTTCTTGCATTAGGCAGCTTTTGTCCAACATTCCTATTACCTTTTAGTCTTTTAGCTGTTTATGTTCATCTCCTCTGAGAGAATGTGAAATTCATGTAGAAGTCAATCTGACATGGAAAACCAAAATGAGTTTCACTCCCTCCCTATACAGTCCCTAAAAAGATCACCAAGTCTCCCATTTTACTTGTATATATGCATGTTTCCCCTTTTTGATATTACTTTTTCACTTTTAACATACTACTTGTTTTTTTTTTCTTCGAGCCTCAGCAGTGACCCCTCTTGTTCACAGCTGCCTGAGCAAGATGTGAGCCCCACCTCCCATGTCAGTCTTTCATGTGGAAGATGTACGGCATAAAGCCACTTCGACATACTTCTGGTCCTCTTTACCCTCCAAGTGGTGACTGTGCTGCCTGGCCTGGCATACTGGAGACACTGACCCTTATAGGTCTCATCTGAGAGGCAGCACTAGGAAGCAAAGCTCAGTTCTTCAAGAGCTGTCAGGTTTAAAAGGTAGTCCTCTGGAGTGCTGAGCCACGGTGATGATGAGCATCGAATCTATCTTAAAGTTGGAAATATGATCCAGTTGGGAATGACTGTGATTTAATATCCAAAGACTACAGGGCGCACTTCTTAAAGAAACTGCTGTAAATTATTTGTGGCTAATTCTGTGTGGATGGAGGGCATGATATGTTCACAAGTACAAGATCCTTGCTTGTATCTAATAATTGTTATATCTTCTCTGAAATTTACTGCCGATGTCTCAATTTTAACAATTTAAATAACAAGCTTAACCAAGCGGAACTAGGCAAAGGCAGGCTGGCTCCCTTGATGAAAGCGGGACAACTCTTTATGTCTGAGTACATTTATACTTTGACATGAGCAGTGACACACAAAGATGAAATCTGGTTAAAGCTGCAGCTTTCTCAGCACTGTGACAGCTTCTTAGTCTAAGCAAAACTGTTTCCAGAGTGGGCATAGCTGCTGACTTTACTTAGAAGAATGGTTAGAAAAAACAACTTGGAGAAGCAGAATTACAGCAGACACACTACTGGACACAGCAGCCATAGGATCCCCAAATCAATGGGATGGCTCTGTGCTTTGACAGCACTCATGGGCTTTGACAGCCCTGGCTGAGCTCCACGCATGACTGCAGAGCTCAGGAATGACTTAAGCCCCAGTGCAAATCAGGGGTGTTTGACAAAAGCACGTGTTGCAGATGCTGGAGGGCAATGTTGTGCATGTTTTAATGCTATAAAACATAATTGGCGATTATAAGGACTGGCCTGAAGAAGATGATAGATTTGTTTAACAGGAGCTTATGTGCCACTGAAGCAAGGGAAACCTTGGAGAACAATTTCTTCTTTGTCCTTGACAAGGAATAACCCATAACAAGAAAAAAACTATTGACCTATCATCAGCTTCTACTTCCAGTTTCCAGTTAATTCTGATAAGAAGAGGAATTCTCCCTCTGCACAAGACAGAAAAACTCTTAATTCAAAAATCATACAAGAATTAGTAAAACTTTCCTCTATCCACCTATTGAAAATCCCACAAAATTCTCTCTCAAAAGATAGGAAAATTACATAAATATTACATAAATAGGCAAATTACATAAATAAAGGTATCTGGAGCTCATTGTTATTTGTTGATCACATATTAAAAATCTTCCTAGAGCTATAGCAGGGTTTCTTTAAATTATTTATCTCTCTATCTAGTTCTAGTTTCTTGTCTAGGAGACAGTTTGTCCTTGTCTGTGTATTCAATGAAATTATGTTAATACTGCTACATTTATTGTTAGCAGCGGTAATTCTAAAAAGAGGGAAAGGTAAAGAATCTGAGACAAAGGAGAATAAGGTTTTTCCTTCTAGAAATGGATTGCTTTTAAAACCATCTTGAAATACCTCTGGCAGCCTGTCCTACTAGTAAAGCTGGCAGAAGTTCTGATGTCAGTGTAACTTATGTGAAGTTCTATCAGCTCCTAGAATAAAATCAGTTACTGGAGCAATATTATTTTGTTACCAGTAAAATGATATCTATACCAGGAGTTTTGCTAGTATGGGCTTGGAGTTGCTTGGATGATTTTTTTCTGTGCCACTTACCAAAAGTAGGTAATAGTACAGGCCAAGCCAAGACTATCAACAATGAGAAGGAATACACAGGAAATTAAGGAAAGGCTTAGCGAGTGGGAAAAGAAATGGATCGGTGATGGGAACCAAAGAGATAGAATGAGCTAGAATGGCAACTATTGTGTTATTTATATGATTTATTGGCATAATTTTTCGTTATTTATTCTGTCACAGGCTCAAATCCTTCAAGATGCCAAACCTATCATGAGAAGTTAGGCCATCCTTTAGGTCAGCTGATTTCAATATATTAGCACAAGTGAAAGATAGTCCATCAGGCTTGCCAGCTGTCATGGGAATTGCCCTAGCCTCCTAACACAACCGTAAAGGCATGTTTACTAAACCTCAAGTTTTCCATGAAGCTGTAAAAAGCTATGCTATTGTATGTGGCTGATTACAATCTCTGTGTGCATCCCTCTTGTTCTCCAGTAAGGTACATCTATTTCTCCAAGAACGTTCCCCTCACATACTTGGCATTTTGGAGAGGAAACAATAGACAGCAATCTCAGCCCTCCCTGCAGTGTTAACCAACAGCTCACAGCACTTGCAGACAGGAAGGTTAAGGCACAATTTAGCTGAGAAACAGCATTAGACACCCACACGGAGACAGGGTGAAGACAGCTCTGCATGGTGTGTTTGTGCCTTCTTTGTGTACAGCCTCTGGTTTCCTTTAGCAGAACAGTGTTTTTTGAGCAAAACAGGATGCAATGTGATTATCATGGTCCTTCGTGCAAGGCATGAAATAGGCCCCTTTCTCCAGCCCCCTGTTCTTTGCCCCCTGTCTCTAGCTGGATGTTTTCCTAGTCCAGCCCTAGCTGTCTAAGCACCTGCTTTGAGCAGCTGATAAGTGCAGTGTCAGAAGGAAGAAAAATATTTTCCTTGTACTTAATGTCATAGTTTATGCAAGTCTTTGGTCCCTTAAGTAAGCCAGTTGAGCTTCTGACCAGCAACTGGAGAATATGCATTTATACTAGGATGGATGGGTGGATGGATGTATGGATAGACAGATAGAATAATATATGACTTCTAGATCTTCTCATTGCCTCTTGTGCAACAACTATGGAGAAGAAAAATTACTTCAGTAATGAATTCTTTCTCTCTGTCCTGTATTGAGGCCAACCTGGCTTTGCCCATGGGAAACTGGTAATAGGAATATATTATAGGCTTTGTTTTGCTCCAGAAAAAAAATATGCTAATTTCATGCACACCAGAACTAATGAAGCCCAGGTTCTTACAGGCTTTGTTCTTGTATTGATTTCTAAGAAGTTGTGAGCTGCAGACAAGTGTTTCTTGCAGTTGAACATTAGGGTCTTCTTTGATTCTCCATCCCAGGGAGAAGGGAAGAAAACTCAAGAAAACTGTTTTTTTCTTTCTGGGAGAAACCTAGTCACCTTTCCTGCCAGGTTAATGTCTTGTTGCTTTAGATGAGCTGCCTTGATGAGAGATTGGATAGATGCCAAGGCCTTCTCAGATGTGGGGATAGCACAGCATGGCATGGCTGGAAACAGCATGGGCAAGATCAGGACTGCTTCTTTCTGCAGGAAAAAAAAAATGTATTGTTCAGTCCTAACATTACATTCCATGCCATGTCTCTCTCATCTATCTTTGCAAAACATGTAGGAGCTACCATACCTCTGATGTGTATGTGCCAAATCTGACAGGTTCAAAACAGTTTGGGTGGGACCCAAAACTTAAATAGACAGTGTGGAAACCCAGTTAAAAGCACACACATATGAATTTAGCATTACTTTAATCCTGTAGATATGAGCATCTTATGCACACTATGAGCCACAATATTGCTCTGCAGATTAACAAAATTCTGTTAAAGTTTCAGATCAGTCTCCTTTTTTCTTTTCTCTTTTCTTTTCTCTTCTCTTCTCTTCTCTTCTCTTCTCTTCTCTTCTCCTCTCTTCTCTTTTCTTTTCTTTTCTTTTCTTTTCTTTCTCTTGCTTTCCTTCTTTCTGATTCATTGGAGTATAACATCAAAATATTTTTATGGTAAATTTAAATGATAGTCACTGGATAAGTAAGCAACATTGGCTAATACATATTGTACATTTTTATTTACTTTTTTCTGGCACTAACATTTTTATTTGGGTTAATTTTATTTTAAGATCCTTTATTTTTATTCTTTTGATCTGAGTTTATGAGATCCCATTAGTCACAATAAATTCCAATCTGCTAGGACATAGCCCTCAATTCAGACAACTGTAACAAACAATCAGTGAGATTATTTTGCCTTTAATGAGTCACCTGCATGAAAATCAAAATTTGCTCTCTTCATTAGACCTTTTTATAAGCAAGCTCTACTTTCCTTTGGATATTTTCACAGCTGACAACACATGTGCCTGGGTCTTGAACAACCAAATATTTGAGTGATTCAGACTGCTGTGAAATGCAGCGAGCCAGGCACAAATACGCAGAAGCACTGAGAAGCTACTGAGAGCCTCTCGCAGTGAGGAGCCTCTCGCAGCATGAGGGCAGAGCCCTCCCCAGTGTTTCCCCAGGCAGCCCTGCACACCATGCAGACCAGCCAATGGGGAGGGTTAACCCAAGGGGCAAGGGCTGCTGGTAGAAAGGGATTCAGTGGTACATCTTTGCCTCCTTGGGACTGCTCTCCAGGTTGTCCTGGAGGAAGCATGGAAAATGCATCTACTTATCAGCACAGCACGCCCATTAGGTTTTCTTCATCCTTTCAATTCCCTTAAAATACATCATTGTCCACAGAGGCAAAGAAGACACAGCAAAGAAGAAATAGGACTTTATACTTGTGTTGGCTTTTCATTTTGTTTTCAAATTAATGTACAATCCTAACTTTTCCTGTCATTTGGTTGGACCAGGCTATGGTCCTAAAATCCTCACAAGTGCAAGCAGAGGTTCTGGTCTCAGATGGAGCTACTTAGAGACACTGACTGTACAAATACTGGTGAAATTATAGCTGTTGTTTACTAATATTTTTTTGCTTTTTATTTGATTTTATCAAATAAGATCAGCAATTATTTAGACCAAAATATTCTGTAAGGTTAATGAAAGCAAGAGGCTAAATTTTCCTCTCTGTCATGTAGTCAGTTCAGAATAAAGTTGTGCAAATAACTGCAATAATGGAATAACTGAAAGGAGAACGTGGACAAGGCATAGCTGAAAACCTTGTTCCAAAATTCAGCATCAGAATGCTCACTGTTTTTGTGGGGACAGGATTTCAGACAAAAAGCCATTTCTATTACATGCTAAGGAACAGCTGACCTTGAATCAGAGATGAACTCCAGACAGAAATAAGAAGCAAATGATTTTCTTCAGAAGTTGACTGAAAGTTTGGTTAGCAGAGATGATAATTCAGACTATAAACATTTTGCTGACATCAAACAAAATGCAAAAAAGCCAACACATGCAAAACCAAGATAGAACAAAACCAGAAGATAACTATCTTCTAGATCAAACATTCCTGATGCAATCATCGCTCTAGTGATACCAAGGTCTACATGACCACAACAGAGATGAGTGCTTTTGTAAGGTAGCATTAGGGTTCAGAGATAAAAGAAAAAACATAAAACCCCCCCAAACAAACAAAAAATTGGAGCTGATAACAATTTCTAATTTAGCCAATCCTGCTTTTTTTCCCTTCACTGTTTTGACACTGATCACTGGAATGTCACCTTTGTCAGTTGACAGAAGTAATCCTTTCTAATCACACTGAACTATAATCACTAATGTTGCAACTTTACTGATTACTCGGTGTGTCTGTTTGCATGAGGAAGAATTTGACCTACTTAACTCCACTCTATGTTATTGGAAACAATAGCGTAAATACACATATAAAATGTTGAGATGTTTAGGAAAACTTAATAGCAGAGGTTTGTGTAGCAACTTGCCTAGACAGAGGAACCACTTCTCATGCTCCTATGGAGTTTACACAGAATACAAAGATTCCTTTGTCTTTTCTTGCCTTTGTCTCTGCATCTGATACCAAAGTTTGTTGGTACAGTCTTAAAAAGAAAGAGTTGCTTTCCCAATCCATCAGAATTGTTGTATGAACATATTTCAGACTGCGACCTTAAAAGTAGTTGTGCTTCTTGCTTTTGTTCTTTCATTATGTGACACTCACAGTTATTCAGTATTTTATTCTCATTAGAACACTGCTTGTCACATGTTTTCACCAGAAACATTCATCACCAAGGTCAAAAGGTGAATATTGTGATCTATTATGCTTAGAGGAATCTAATGAAAAGCCACATAATTATCCAATTTTAAAAGAAGCATGTAAAAAAAGAAGGGGGGGCACTTGCTATAATTTAAATTGTTTTGTTTCCCTGAAGCAAAATTCAGCACCTGATTGACAGGACATAATGATAATTCTTATTGATATGGTGATGTTAATTGTGTAGAGATATTTAATAAGTCCCATATTCCTGAGGTAAATGCATGCTCTTAACCTGCACCTGAACCTGATTTTTGATGCAGTATGAGGATGAGGCAAAGATACAGATAACTGAGCACAAGTGGATTTTCAGTCTTGTGTGGCAGAATGGAAATTGGAATCTTCAGAATCTATTAGGAGAACAATTCTGCAGTTGCTCACACTTTTATAAATTATGCTGTATATGATGCTAAGACACAAAGTAAGGAGTTTCAATTGGGGAAAATTACCATGACTTTAATGCATCTGCAGGAGTAGGGGTTTTTTTTCTTTTTTTTTTTTTTTTTCCCCACAACTGATAGAAAGCAGTTAACATTTTAATAGAGATGTACTTAAATAAGATGAAAAACATTCACTGACTGACTTATCCTTTAAAATGTGGGACAAATAAATAGCAGAAACAACAGCCACAACAAAAATATGTAAGGCAGAAAGCTGCAAACAGTATAGTCATTTAAATGTATTTTATATTCAGACTTCCAGCTTGGTGATAGTCACCGGCTGCAACAAGAACAGTGTGGAAACAGTGAAAGAGCATTGAAGTGGCTGGGAACATGAGTGGGTTTCAGAAAGAAACAGGTTATATTTCAGGATATCCCTCAAGGACATTTGCCTTCACATTGACTAAGTTCTTCAACCTCTCTGTGTACCTTAGTTCTTTCATCTTTGCAACAGAGATAATTATTCTTTTTATTATTATTATTTTATTTTTTTTAACACATGGAATTAAAAATCCAAAATTTTAATAATGTCTTGGAATTTATCCATTTGCAGGTTGATAGCCCCAAGATGCTGAACACTTCAAATGCTCATCCATATTTCAGCACATGCCTGAAGCTCACAAGGATCATCCACGCATTAAGAACTAAGCACATGCTTATATGTTCTGCTGGAAGGTGTCATGAACATCCTGCAGTGGGGGTGGGGCTTTAGTTCACCCGGAGGAATATGTCAGAGGTTTCCCTGTTTCAAGCACACTGAAATTACAGAAACTGTTGTCCTTTGCCTCTAAGACTCTCAGGAGCCATACCATGACACCTCAGGAACTCAAAGGGGTGATGTTACCTCTTGCTTTACTTTGCCCACACAGGAGAATATGTAGGTGGATCAACAACGTGCTGACATGTGAATCAAGGCCACATCCTCCCTTTTTCTGGAATCTGAGAAACTTGGCCTTGTGTGTGCTCACTGTATTGAAGTGCCTACAGAGCTGGTCGTGTTATCTGAGCACAGGACCAGATCCTAATGACTTGGCTCTGAGACTTGCCTCACCACCTGGTAGCATATTAACCTGCAGCAAAAGCCAGTCCAGCTCACTGAACAGGGCTCTGCTTTGTGCTCTCACTCCATCAAAGGCAGAGAGGGAGATGTAGATGACACAGTTATCCAAAAGAGCTGAAGGGCAGGAGACCTCCCAGCACAGCTTCTCTGATGGCTGCCCCAACTATAAACTAGTGTGTGTGCTGCTCTATGCATGTTTATTTATCTCCGGAGGAGGAGGAGGAGGTGGATTGGGAAGCCTGGAGCTCACTCTTGGCCACCCACAGAACAAAGGCAGGGCTGTCCTTCTCCTGAAATCCAGGACAGAAGCAAAATTACTTCCTCCAGAGAAAGGTGGAAACAGGGGAGAGCCTGTGTCTTGAAGGGAAGTCACAGGGTTATAATGACTCCCTGGGGTGCTCTGGGTCTGATGCAGTGTGTGTCCCACCCTGTAGTGGGGCATTGCCCGAGCTGAAACCCAAACCCCTGAAGAGGGTGAGTCCCTACCCTTTAGACTCAGCCACACACTTGCAGTTTGTGCAGTCTGGAAATTGATCTTGTTGATGTCTTTAACTCACAAAGACTTACAATTTAGGACTTGGACTGTTCCACTAGCATAGCAGAAGTGACTTAAGGAACAAGTGAGGTTAGTGAAACAGGCAAGGCCAAACCCAGAATGAGGCAAGCAACTCCAGAAACTACATATATGCAGCTTGAGAATAGAGAAGAGGATAGGAGATAAAGAGCAAGAGTTTAAAACCGAGTCAAACACCCATAAAGTAAACCTAGAATCACATTTCTAAACATTAATAACACTTCAAATAAGCTGCTATAAAAATGCCAGAAATAATATATTAACTTTGAAAATAGCATTTACAGCACTTACACATAAAACTGAAATGCACTTGTGGTCCACTGTGTAGTTTGCTCATTAGATGAGCAGCCAAGGATCAATAACTCTGTAGGACAACTGCTAAGAATGGCTTAGACAAGAAAATTTCAGCTTCTTTTTTGTGAACAGAAGTAACCAAGTAACTGCATTTTTAAGCAGTTTGGAAATACCACACCTCCCAGCCTCCCAGCTTTGGTCTGGTTTTCATTTTATGTTACAAATTGTAGGCAAGAAATTATTATGCTTTAAATGTGCATCTTTCTGTCAAATATTTCCTTGCTAAGTGACAATCATCAAAAGATGCTGATGGTCTGGCTTAAGAAGCAGTATTTGAATAATAAAAAAAGGAGTAGACACCTTGAAATGAAAAAATGTACTTGACTGAGTGCCACAAATGTCAGTGGACATAGGTACCAGCCTCCACTGCTTCACTGAGAAATCATAAAATCATAAAAACATAGAAGCATTTAGGTTAGAAAAGACCCTTAAGATCATTGAGTCCAGCCTTTAATATGAAAGCAGAGTACAAAGTACATTATTTTCGTAAAAAGCTCGTCTTTAACAAACTCTCCCTCCAGGAAAAAAAAACCCAAACTATTTTGGCCACAGAACCATCAAGCCATGGTCCATGGATAGTGCCTCTGAGACTGCATTACACATAATGTCCATGCATGCTCTGATTGGGAAAAAGAAATGCTAAAATGCTCTATTTCATTTTCTTTTTTTTTTCTTTTTTGCACAGATTGTTTAGTAGGCAGAACTGGCATATCCATCCAAACATCCCTTCAGAACTAATCTGTAAAACAGTGGACATTTTTCTAGCCGCTGAGTATATCCATGAAGAAGTAACAAAAATAACAAGGGACAAGAGAGATTGATGTGTAAGGAAAAATAATCAAATAAATAGAGCTTGATCTTGAACTGATGAACTGGAAGTAACATATTGAAGACAGTAGGATTTTACTATTTTAGATCCATTGTAAGTGAATAAAAAGGCCCTTTATTATCTGACTTGAAGGTAAATGGGAGGAAGTTACTATAATGAGAGATGGCCTATCATGTCAGAGGGAAAGAGACCATCTAGAGACTAGAATATAACTGTTTTTAGGGTGGTAAATCTATAAACTATGTTCTTAAAGGTATCACAGAGAGGTCCTATGAGGGGTCTCTGAAATCTAGCTACTTGGGCTACATTTAGCTGATAGGGCTATCTTTTGGTGGACCACATATTGAATTTGGTTTTTTTCCATGAAAAACAACGTGGAAGCAGAAGAGAAGCCAATATGCAGTCTGATCTCACGAGTGTGTGAAACCCATATCCACACTCATGAACTTTATATACTTCTGGATCCATGAACATAGACATAATCCTGATTACCACCTGCAAAGAGTTTTTGGATACTGAAGAGGCAAAAGGATCCTGGAGCTGATTGTAGGGATTTGCCCAGTAACAAAGCTTGATAAATTTAGAAAGGGCTAATATCCACTTTG
Organism: Chloroceryle aenea; assembly: GCA_013399075.1. Lineage (NCBI taxonomy): Eukaryota > Metazoa > Chordata > Aves > Coraciiformes > Cerylidae > Chloroceryle > Chloroceryle aenea. The sequence goes on from VWZY01012658.1 coordinate 102,075, forward strand.
GGAAGAGAGTAGTCAAGGAAACCTGTTTGGAAGGACCAGAGGATCTTTGACAGATGAGGAAAGTTCATTTTTCTAGGCATGGTATGTTGTAGTTGTACAGACACTGAATCCAAACAAGTCTAGGCTTTACTAGTGATTTTCTCTGGTCGGGTATCTGATGGATCCCCTGGAAGAAGTGGAATTGATAACTTAACCCTGCAGATATGACCAGGTCTGCATCATGGTTTGTTCACCAACAAACAAGAAATCCAGAATTCTCGTATGTGATATTTTGTGTAATTAGCATGAAGGGGCTCTAAAGTTCATGGATAAGGTCAGTGGAGAATTCACCCTGTGCAGGGACACATTCAATTCAGGTAGCGGAGATGGTACAACACCCTTCTGCACCAGCTTTGCCTGTAGTTCTATGGCTAATGACATGGGACTTGTCAAGATGGGTTCAGGAGAAATAAGTAGACAGAAATAAGGCATAACACAACATCACTGCATTATGCGGTACAGTTCTTTTCCTTGGTAGAAGTCCAGATGTTATAAAATAAGTCAGAGCTGGAGCAATTTACAGTGCTGAGCTGAGGTTAATAGGTGAGGAATTAGGGTCTGCACAACACAAAAATTGTTTGTCCCTAAGGGCAACTCACTTTCAGCCATGGAAGGGTATCAGCTTCAGGGCTGGAGAGGGAAGCCTTCATTAGGTACAATATGACATAACCAGGTATAACAGTATAACTTATGACTGGCTCAGCAATTACATGAGGTGTTCAGGTCCCTGATCTGTCACAAGCTTCTTGGGCAGCCTGAAACAAGCTAGCTACCTTGCTGCCCTCAACGTTTCTTCCACAAAACTGGGACAGAAATCCTTTCCCTTTTAAATGGATGAAAATTATCATACAGCTGCAGAGAGCATCTACTTGATAGTCAACTTGCTAGAAGGATTTCTTCAGGTACAAAGTTGCCCCAGAAGAGTTGTGGTGGAAATCTCATAATTTGAACTGTTTCCAGGCAGAATGAATATGGCCTAGTAGGAGAACCCTGTCTCAACAGGCTATTACAGATAGATTGAAAATTAAACTTCCTCACCTCATTGACTATTCTTCTGTGCCAAGAGAACAGATCAGATAACTTTGATTTATGTGAAGCAAATCCTGAGAGGTGCTGGACATGGCTTTCAAAGTGATGGGCAACACCCACCCAGAAATGCTCTTGGGCTAAGGAAACTATTCAACTTAAAAGTCAAGTACAAGAGTACAATATAAGGCAGATAACTCCAGAGCTGACTAGTTTTAACAATCAGATGCTGAATTCCAAACCCTAGCCAATGCCCTCTAAATCATATTTCACTTTAGGCATCCCTTTGCTCCTGGAATTAGTTTAGTCACCTCACATGTCACAGCCCAAATCCATAGGGAACAACTACCAAAATAATTGTTTTGACCAGGTGTCATAGACTGTAAGCTTTTATCACAGTAGCCTGTGTACTTCTGGCATAATAGGAGATTAGGACTCACTTGAGGAAGAAATAGCTTGTCACTCCATCGATCAGAAGGTCGTACAAGAGGCCAGTGTCGCCATCATCTTGGAACAGGGGCAACTTTGAGGAGGGACAAGCAAATTACTGCAGCTATTGAAGAGACATAGATCAGTTCCCTACCCATACCTGGCCAGTTACTTTGACCATCAAGTTAAGTCAGAAAACGGCATGATAGATTGAGGAAATGTCTGTGTCAAACTGTGAACTCCATTTTGTACTATGAAACGTGTTGTGTGTCAGTGCCTCTATATAGTGCTGTGACCTTCACTGAAGAATGTTACCCCATGTTGGACTGCACACTCATTCGTAGATTACAACATGCATTTTACTGTAGAAGCAAACAAGCTGTCAGACATTAAAAACTCTTTCCTATGGGAACAAAGGTATTTTACTGGATTTTGTCTTTGAATACCTCTCCCAACCACAGCTAAGGAAGAGGCTGATGATAAAGTCTGGGACAAGGAGCATATGGACAAAGTAAAGAAGAGCACAAATGCAGGCAGGCTGCAAGAAAACTCACCAAATCTTGGGATTTCCTCAAGATCAGACTGTATGAAATCTCTGCTCAGGATTTGCATTCTTTCTAGAGTGATATGATAACAGGGATGTGTCTGGAACTGGGAGCATCCTTCCCTCCTCATCTGCTCTTCCTGGGATGCTGCTAGAGCTTCCCTGCACATAGAACTTAGGGAAAGAAACATGCAGCAAATCAGAAAAACAGGGGCATTAATTTGGAAGTGAAAAAAAGACCATGCTGGTGGATGTGTCTGCACTCAAAGTTTCATACCCACAAGGCCCAGAACTAGGAAAAGACACCAGCTTTGAGAGGTGTATTTAGCAGATTTAAAGGAAAAGATGATTACAGCGTCTATCCCAAGAGGGTAACTAGACACTGTAGATGTCCCTCACCATTCCCCCTCTGTGTACTGGTCTTTTCCCAGACTCTGCACCCAGAGCAAAAGCAATGAGTTTTGAACCAAGGACCTCACCTTGTGCTTGTGTGAGCAGGGCAATGACATTTACATGCTATTCAAACAAGACAGATGTACTGTCTAATTCAGGGGAACTGTTTGTAGATTGCTGGGCTGACCATAACAAATCATGACTATGAGGACACCTTTCCTTAAAATGCTCTAGGACAATTCATAAGCATTACTCCTCAGGAACTTCTTCTGATAGTTGTACTACCTAAGAATCAGTGAGGTTTACTAGCAAAATCTATGAGGGACAACTCAGAAACTGTTACATTACATAAAAATAAAGTGAAGCAGTCCTTTCTGCTGTAGGATTTGTCTCCCTCATGTCCCTGCTTGGACTCCCAGACATTACCTGTTGAATTGAGTTGAGATGAAAGAGTCAGAATTTTCCTGTTTTAAACATCTGTTTTCATCCTTTCTTTCTCCTGATGTGGAGAAAGACAGAAAATTGCCCACAACACAGAAGTGGTACTGAGTTGGTTTACCCAGCACAGACCAGAGGGACTGGGGATCCTTCTTGCATCGTGTCTGATTTTGATTTGACAGATTTGCTGAAAAATTCCTGGAAAGAAATAGCATAGTCATTGCAATTTCCTTAATTTTAAAGGCTCATGTAAAACATTAAAGATAGTAAAATCTAGAGCTTTATTTAGTCTCTCTCTCTGGATGGTCATGTTTATGTAAGCCAGAGACTGAAGGGAGGCATTCAATGACCATGTCAGAAAGCTCTGTGTGTCTTCTTGTCAGATGTCCCGTGACAGAGAAATGCCTTTCATTACCAGTCTAGTCCAAGGAAAAGGAGGAATAAGATATACAGAGAAATATAAACAGATAAACTCACCACAGGTCTGGATGTTGTTTTTTTAAATTTTTCTCAGGTGTCTGTGTCCAAATGTGTGGCATCTCCAGAAATGGGATGAAACAGGAAGACTTTTTTTTAAAAATCCACAATCACATATACAAACTAACACTGTCTAGCTAGTAAACAAGATGTAAGCTAGGACAAATACTTACTGTCAGATGTAATACAGTGAAACAAATCACATTTTATCCTCCATCTGATTATTTCCCCATCACATTGTTTATCCTTGCAGACTGTGAGGTTTAGGACTCCGAGCTGAGATGTGCTCTCAGCGGTATTTTCTAGAATAAACAGAGAAACATTTGTGAGTCTAAGTAATTTGAAAGTTTTGCTTCTCCCACTTGCACCCAAGGGCATGTTGCTGCTGAATTCATCCAGGGCAAGAGACAGCAATGCATGATGCATTGTGCCTGTTGTCAGGACACTTAGGGTTAGCTAAAAGGAGTGGAAGGAAACAGACTGAGTAAAGAAAAAACAACAGAAGGTCACTGGAGAAAGCTAGACATAGCTAAGAAAAACTTCTTGATGGAGCATTACAGCAGCCACTTATTTCAGCTTTTTTTATGTCAAGATACTGTGGAATGGCACATGTACTATGTTTCTCAGTGCAGAAGAAACATAGGGCATCAAAATCAACACTATGTGAATAGTCTATGTTTTACAGTGTGGATGTATGGAGAGATACTTTTAGTCATATAAATTGACATGGGAGGTCATGTCACAGGTTAATATACACCTGTGACAATGCTGACATGCTCCTGGGGTTGAAGAAAAATGTTTGGTCCTTACAAATGGATTCTAGAAAGAAATGTAGCAGAGTCAAGTTCCAAACCTAACCAGGCACCTGAAAATAAGATTAATCTAATTTATATATTTAAAAAAAAAAAAAAAAGCCAACAAAATATTAGTCTTATACCTACTAGACATAGGAGGTGTTACAAATAACAGTGTCTGTAGACAAAACACATAGACTTTTTTTTTTTAGTCCATGTTCTTACAATTTGCTGAGTATAGATTATTTCTACACATGCTGCTGCTATTCCTGTAATATTAAGGTACATGGGGCGTAGCATAATGACAGACTGTGAATGTACAGGACAGAAAGGAAAACTGTCCTTTTTCCTCTTAGCATATTTGCTGAAGTGCTGAACCTCAATAGACTGTCTCCAACCCTCACTGAAAAGAATGAAACAGAACAAACAGCACAGTCAGCTCGACTGCTTGTCCCAAGCTGGGTAAAATTTATCAACCTGAGGATGGACCCACAGGGCAGGACTCTCTACAGTCAGGGAGCTGCAACGAGAGGGCATAAAATGTTCTTGTAGTATGTGCATTTAATGCTGCTTCTGCACATACTTCCAACATCTCTGGAAGAGATTTGAAGTGGTCTTTTATGTCCTTAAAACATACATGTTATCCACTTCTCCCCTGACACTAGGCCAGAGGTTTTAGCACTATAATTTATCCAATAATAAAGTAGTGCTTGGTTCTTGGTTTCTTTAAATGAAAAGCTTGTTTACAAATGGAAGGAAAAAAATAGAATTCTCCTTAAGGAATTCCATGGACTTTTCATAAACAACCACAAATTAAGGGCATGGATTTATGCTTTATTAGTTTTCTTACTGTTGTTTGCAGGAAGTATGAAGTGTTAACCTTTACTTTGGATATCTTAACTGTGAATATTAAATATTAAATATAAAATGGTAGAATGCTTCATGTTATTCAAACTAGGCTTGCGACTTTGGAGAGTTTTCTGCTTTGATCTGGATATATAGAGAGATGTATACATGCATGCACATGCCAAAAGTTAGACAGGCATACATTCACAGACACTATTCATCCTGCAAAGACTACACCTCATCTGGGGTCATTCAGGCCTGCTTCTCTGTGCAAAAGTGCTGATTTACATAACTGATGACCTGGCCCTGGAAGCATTGCCAGCACAGGTCGTGGTCACCTCGTGTTTCCCCAGCCATTGCCAAGAGGTGCAGTAACACGTTACAGGGTTTTCAAGCCCAATTCCCCACCCCAGGAAAACCATTGACCTGGGAGCTCAGATGTTTGATGGCTGTTGTACAGGGTGGCATTCCAGTTAAAGACAATGACCTACAGCAATGCCACAGACACCCTAGAGAACCTGGGGCACTCTTCCCTGCTGCCAGAAGGTGTTCGGGCACCATTTCCTCAGAGCAATTCTTCAGCAGTGGTCTAACACAATACATCTCAAGGAGCATTTATGCTCTGTGTTCACTGCGCATTCAACTGTGGCCACTTCAAAGGTTTAGCCAAGTATTTTATGGCCATGGTAAAGGCTTCTTATTGATTTAAATTGCAAGCCTGGCTCCCATCAGCTTCACTTGCGGGCAAAAATGCAATAAAATATCCCACAGCACAGAGACAGATATATCACATTGAAAATCTTAAGAGATTCTTTTTACTATAATCACCTTCAGTGATGTGCTGTTTTTCTTTTTTTTTTTTTTTTTTTTTTTCTAAGGACAAGGTTATCTTAGAGATTTGTCTATCTGTATGGAATGGGGAGGGTCTTCTTCTAAAATGTGACAGCAGGTCCATCCAGTGATAGGCATGAACTATACCGCATGGGGTTTGGGGTTCTCCCTGTTTGTTGGACAAATGCATAACATTGTCAGGGTGACATTGATGCACGGGCAAATGTTAACACGGAATTGTAGAGTTTGGTCATGAAATCATTTGGATGCACTGTGAGAAAACCCCAGGCAACTCAGAAGGGTACAGGGTGCCCATTCTTGAGCCCATGGGATCCTCTGCCCCTGCTGGCAGATTTGCCGCCATCCCACAGAACCCTCCACCGGAGGGGGAAAGTCCTTCCAGCCTGGCACAGTTTTGATAATGGAGACGTGTTATCAAGTTAGAGCATTGTTTATCATCATCTCATCGTAGTGATACTCTAACACAACCACAAAGGAGGTGTCCTCACTGGGGGGGTGTGAAAAAAACCAAACCAGGAAATACTATTTTCTGTATTTCACAGGCAGTTTCTTTTTAATAATTTACCTGAAATGCACCCGAGGTGAAGATAACCTCCGGACACATCTGGAAAATAGCAAATGACTGCTACGTATCTGACATTTGAAATAACATGTTTCTGGAGGGTTGACATTACAAGAGTCATTTCACTTCAAAATGTTATTCCTAATATAATTTTTTCAAATTCATAAGAGGCGCTTGCTAGGATTCAGTGCGGCACCGGAGTCACTCGCAAGACAGAGGTCAAATTCATTTCATTTCTTTTATGTTTCCCTCTCCCCGCTAGATGAAACAAATGATTGAGCCAGGGATGCTTGGCAGGTCGCTGGCTGAGCGCAGCGGCGCCGTCACAAGATCGATTTTCCTTATCGGGGGTGGGGGGCAAGGGGGGGTTGCAGGCAGCATGGCTGACATCTGTCGCGGTTGTCATGGCAGCCCATGGCGCGGCCGGGGTCGGGCCTGACAGGGAGGGGCCCCCTGCCTCCGCCTGCCGCACTTCAAGGTTAACAGCCAATGGACCAAAGAAATAGGCAATTATAGTGCAGTCAATTCTGGTTAGGGAAATACCCGAGAAGTAAATATATCTGATCAGCGGATGGAAATGAAGCGCCTGGTGCTGTTGGTGGGGGGTGGCAGTGCCCTCTGGGCATGGGCGTGTGCCCTCCCAGGCCCCACAGCTGCCTTCGACCATCCCCAATTCTGCTTCAGGGGCAGAAAGTGAAAAGGGTGACTACCCTTTTTCACCCAGGGATGGTCCCTGTCTGCTGGGGGATTCCTGTCCAATATAAATGTATAGTATAATGTTGGTATCTTTTCTGCAGAAGGGCAGGTTGTAGAATAAAAAAGGGACAAAATGGAGGTTCCTTAGGAGGGCGGCAGCATCGCAGGAGGAGTGGATGTTGCCCTCCCTCAACCCTCAAGGCAAACCAAGATTCACTGTCCCCAGCAACTCCCCTCCAGGACCCAGTAAGCAGAGCACCAAAGCTCAGCACCTTCGAAACCTCACCGTCTGCCTCAGTTATGTCTTTCCATCATCCCTGAAGAGAAGGGTAAATACAGGAGGCCATCTCAGAGCAGCTGTGGTGCAGATGATGTAGGAGGAGGCAAGCAGCTGGGTTCTTGGGCTGGTAAAGTTCCTGAGCCTCAGAGTCAGATGTAATGCTTGGGGAAGACACCAAAAATATTTCCCCCCTCCACAGAGCAGCAAGGAGTCAGGAGGTTACAGGCAGACACATACAAGGATGCCTAGGCATGGGAAGTCTGTACTCATGACACACTGAATCTGGCAGTGAGGCTGTTTGTTCTGGACCTCCTGTCCCTAGAGCAGAGGATGCCCCAGCTATCTCCAGAGATTCCTGTCTCCTGCATGGCTTTCCTGATGCTGCTACTGAAGACAATCCAAGGAGAAGAGCAAAGAGGTCACCTCAGGGACAGCAGCAGAAGACTGGGGCTAGCTTTCCGTTTTGTCTCTGCATGCTTCGTCACCACAGTCAGGCTGGAAACACTTTCCTCTGCTACTCAATGCCTGTGGAAAGGAAGAAAATCCCCCTGGCTTGGTGCTGTGGAGGCTGCTCTCACTGAAATGCGTGCACCGATTTCTGTACCTCACGGCACGAATCTGCCCAGACCAGAGCACCTTGTCAATCACCCCTGGCTCCCAGAGGGATCAGCACAGGAGAATGGAGGCTTGTTTGTCCCGGCAGCTGCAGCTTCTCCTGAAAGAGGCTATCTGAATCAATGAAATCATTCAGTTTTAACGACTGCAGAAAAAAAATCCCTCAAGATCATGAGTTTGTTTCAAATGATGGATCAAAAGCAATACTGTCATTTCCTTCTGAAGAAATTTACCCAGCATCTCAGCATGGTAACAATCTTTCTCCCTACGCTTCTGACTTTAATCCAGAACTACAAATGGAGCAAGATGAAACTATCCACCTCCAAGAACACAGGGAACTAGAGTTAACAATAGCAAATTTTTCAAAATCAGTCCCAATTTGGAATTCTGTCTGTGACTCCCATTGATTCATGATTTCTTTTTGCCTGTATCTGCTTCTTACTCCATCACATACAGTGCTCCTGTATTCCCCTTGCTGTGCTCAGCCTCTTGTGGATTTGTGTGGGGTCAGGGCAGGGATCTGAGATGACTCCTTCAGCCTCAGCGCAAAGGTCCAGCCACTTGTGCTCTGCAGTAATGGTGTGCACAGTGCCAGAAAGCTGCTTGATGGCATTTTTGACATCCAGACTCCTAGACTTTTTGGTATCACTTTTTGGATTCATCTTGCACAAGAAAAAAAAAAAAAAAAAAAAATATCCACCAAACATTATTGTGGATCTTGTGTTTCTAAAGAAATTAAACATTGGAGGACCAAAGCATTGCTCTTTTTTTTTCGGTTGGTTGGTTTTTCCCCCTGATTTTCCCTAAGCAGTTTTTTTCCACTGAGGAAAGCTTTCATAGGACCAAATGCTGTTCAGCAAACTTGTTATTGATGACAAAGGGAAGTAACAAATTCTGGAAATTTTTTCTTTTAGCTATTAGTTCCTCAGCTGTCATCCTAGTCCGAGATTCCATGGATCTCTTGTTGCCCTGCTAGCTTTCTGTCAATCTCCTCAACATATTGCCTGGGTACCAAATTATTTGACATTGCCCCTCAGATGCCCTCTGGACTCATTACATGGCTATTAAAGTCTCTATGCTACCGTCTCCATCTGCTAAGGAATTACTTTCAAAGTATACTGTGTTTTCCCTAAGATCTCCCTCTGGTGTGCTAAAAAAGAAATATTTATTCCTAAGAAGGTCGCCACCTCTATTTAGTCACCTGTTGAATGGATTCAAGATGCTTTGATTGCAAGCTTTCTGGGGCAAGGCTTGTCTTTTTGTCACTCATAGATTCTCAGTGCCTGCTAAAATGAACCTGTGCTTCAGAGGGAGTCTTCATCTATTACTGCAGCAGAAATAATAAACACAACAAAAAAAAATGCTTCCCAGATCTGGGGTCAGAGTGATACCGTTTTTCCCCATTTTGGTCACAGTTGTTGTCCCACAAAAAATGATTCATGAAGTCTTTGATTTCTCAATCCTTTATGTGATCAACGCAGAGAAATTTATAATGCCCATATACTCTGTGGAAGGCACCAGTATGTTGCAGCATTTTAACCTTTTAAATATTCTGTATTTCAGCTGGCTACACATCCTACCCCTTCTGTACAGTTCGCTGCAGCTGTAAATAGCAGAGGGAAAAGAACAGACAGCCAATCAAATTACAAAAAGCTGAAAAGGTCAGAACTGCACAATTTACTACTACCTTTTCCAAAATACATGAGGCTTCAAAATCCCATTATTTTCTCCTGAAATGTTTAATTAAAAGAAGCAAAATTGTATAACAGGAATATGTTGGTGGAAAAATTAGGCAGACAGTCCTTGTATAAGATGTGTCACCAGTGTAACTGTTCCTTTATGTGTTCTTTACCCCTGGTCTTCCTTTGTTATTAAGAGCTGGTCCTGTAGTTGCCTTCCTCAATTTTTTGTAGAGCATCTCAGACACTGGCCAGCCTTCAGCTCTCCACCCTTCCTCTCCTTTAGATTTGTTCACACAAGCAATTCAGTGAAAAAAAATAGCTATTTTATTCAGGGAGGTAAATTTTGCAAATGTACAATGTTTTCTGCACAGCTTTGATGGTGCTGTAGACTGGAGGACACCGATACATAGGAAATGAAGAAGGCAAGAATCTGTCTTGAGATATGGCACCCCTAGACAATACCATAATCTGCATTTTCCTGAATAATATGCATGGGACCCTCTTTGAGACTGTGAAGAAGACATTGGAAAACAGCCCTCCCTCCATATCTGCAAGTGGACCATCCGTATCGCAAGTCAGTTTACTCTTTTCCCTGGCAGAATCAATGTCTATAGTACTGCACCTTGCCACCGTCTCCCCCCTTAGCTGTCCTTCTGTCCATTGTAAATAATTCAAACAATTCCTGATGTAGACAAAAAGCAGCGTCACCCCTTCTCCTCCTTGGAGCATGGAGAAATAGCTCAAGGATGACAGACTGCCACAGCTCTGTTGCCCCCAGGTGCAAGCTGCTGTCCTGGGACTCTGCAAATTGCAGGCAGAAAAGTCATTTTTGCTCTGTGCAGCTTATTCAGCCATTTCAGCATGTGGAAAAGTATGCACTGCTACTTTGCCATTTCAGCTGACTGCTCTTTTATGTGAAAACGTTGGCAAATAATCATTAGGATGCATTTGTTCTGAGACTTCTTACTTTTTTTCTTTCTGCTAAAATCACATTTATGACATTTTATGAATTTTCTCTTGGATATCTTGACAGTAACTTAAAGTAAAAGCAGCAGAAAATGAACGGAGGATAGACACTTTATTTTTTATACCACATGAGAAGGGGAAAGGAGACAAAATCAGATGTAAAAGGTGGAAAGGAAATAACCACAGTCCTTTTTTACCACAGCTATTTAATGGAAAAGCAAGTTTAAAGAGTACTAGAGTAGTTTTTCTTCTGTGAGACCCTAGGTATATTTTCCTACTAAGGAAAAAGAGTAAGAGCATGTGGGAGCTTACTCAGCTAGTCTTGTTTTCATTCTTCTAAAAAATAAGAAACTGTGAAAAAAGGATCCCTCCCCTTTCTTTTTTTTTTTTTTTTTTTTTTAAGTGTGTGGCCCCTGTATTGCCCCTGATAGAGGAGCCCTGGTTGGGGAGTGGCCTTATACTGCTATAGCTCTGCACCAGGGCAAGAAACTATCCCAGTGCCAGTGTGGCTCAGTGGACACTTCCTCCAGAGCTGAGTGGTGGCCCCAAACACACAACTGAGAAGGATATAACTGTACTGGGGCTTGGATGGAGGGGCACCTGCTCAAACCAAGTTGGCTGAAGTGTTCCCAGTTTAGCTTACAGGGACTGAAGCCAGCACTGTCATTGATGGCATTGCCTTCATGCCATCATGAGATGAGATCAGTCACACAGCATGGATGCCAGGGAGGAGGCAGCATCATGTAACCTCATGCCATGCCTGGGGCAGAAGTGGCCACAGGCTGCACCAGACTGGTGGGCAGTGATTTTCCTAAGTGTACCTTCAGGTCATACACTGTATGAGCACTCACAATTATAACATGTGGAATCATGTCATTAATATCATTTCCAGATTTCTTCACATACAAATAGGTCAGCTTTTTATTCATTGGGCTCAAACAGATGAAGAGACTAATCTCAGGTATCCTATCTTGTTAAAAAAAAACGACCCTCTTAGCCTGGATTTAACATGCCCAGTCATGGAGAAATGGCCCCAGCTCCAGGCAAATCATTTTAGTGGTCAGTTTCTATGTAAACACACATAATGACAGGGAGTTTTAGTCATTGGCATTAACTATTAACCATTTCCTCCTACTTCTCTGCGTTTTCTGCTTCTTCATCTCATTTTACTCTCAGCTATTGTTTGTCGTCTTCTTTCCCCTCAGCTTTGCTTTCTACCCAACTTCTGTTCTTTCTGTCTTCTTAGCCTTTCTCCCCTTCCACCCCTTCTTCCTCTCCATTTACCTCTTACAACATTTGCCTTCTGAATTTACCTGCTCTGCAGAATTTCATTGAGTCCAAATACAATGTGGTACAAATACAGCTGTGATTGAGTCACCAGCAATCTGTCGCCTAACCATAACAAAACCCTACTGCAAACAAAATTCCCTCATAAGAGAGAAATTTTCTGTATAGAAATTATATTTTTGGATAAGGAGGGCTTTTCTTCTGTGACAACTTCCCCCCATCCTCAGACATCCCATTCTTTGAAAAGCCAAAAATTGCATTTACTTCAGTGTAAGAGAATGCCAAACACAGCCTTCTGGGGAGGGAAGAAGTAGTGCAAACTACTGATAATCAAGATAAATCAAGCCATGACGTAGAACATAAGGACTATGCTCCATTCAATTCAGCTAGGGAGCTCAACTTGTTCAGCAGTGTAGGTTATTTTCCATTTGTAATTAGAGCAACAAAGAAACAGCCTTTCTCTGTTCTGCTCCATCAGCACAGCCCCAGCAAACATCCTCATTTTCAATAACTCTTCCCCTTTATCTCACTCTGCCTGATGCCTAATAAGCTGATTGCTATTTACTTTGGACCAACAGCTAATCTGTTAATGATTGATTTTAAATTTTTACAGCCATTTGTCTTTGGCAGGACTTGGAAGTGTGAGCAGCAGTCTCTCCTACCTGATGAATTGGCTTTTCTTTAAAAAAAAGCATAAGATTTAAGTTAAAAGTCTTCACTGTTACGTTTTGCTAACAAACAGCTGGCACACAGTGCACAAAGCTTAGACAAAAGGGTAAATCTTCACCCAAAAATTCATCAGCTGTTGAAACCACCAGAAAATAATACCAGTGGACATTTTGTTAATGGTTGTAGAGGGGTAAAGACGTACTTATGAAGTAAAACATAATTGTACTATAAATTCACAGGCTTTAAAATTCTTAATTAAAAAAATTGATGCCTGTAACAATGACTAGGTAGGGAATAAGAACCAATACAGCTACTGTGCTCCAAAATGATCTAAACTGTATACCATATGATATATGTATTACCATGATATATGTCTAAAAGTGAATTTCATTTCCCATTAAAGAACTGTGAAATAGACAGTAGTTATTTTAATTGGTACAACACAGCAGTACAGTGCAATTTAATCGTTGATTCTAAAAATGGAAAAGTGAATAATAACAGCTTAGCCTGTATATTCTGAAAAGAATAGGAAAAATTCTATACCAGGAAGCTATGCATATTTATAAATGTTTTTTCTTCAATGAGCCACTTAGGGATAGATCCTGTAAGGAAATAAATCATGCTTAGAATGCCTATGCTCCTTCTCGCCCATAGATCTCAAAGCACTTTACAAAGCTAGGCAAGTTGTGTGATTATTGCTTTACAAAAGGGAAAAGCCAAATATTAAAAAGCAGATTTCCCAAACATCCAGAAGGATCCAGAACCAGAGTTTGGTTCAGAACTCACACTGGAAAATAATCCCAATCCAAGAAACCAGTGAAACCACTTTATGCTAAACTAAACTATCAGCAAGTTCTAACAATACATGCCTTTTAATCGGTCGATGAGTGTCCTCTGTATACATATTCTGACCTTTAAAGCTGTATATGTGTGTATATATATATATGCATCCAAGATCCAGGTACATAATGAGGGATAATCTGATAGAAACAGGGGGGCAACCTAATAGGTTGCGCAGATTCTCTGTCTCCCTCACTGACAATGAAATAACAAAGAAGAAGGAGGTTGTTTAATCCTCTTCAGTCCCACACCACAGCTGTGATACCACAGGTAGCTTCCAACAGGCTTGAGTTAGGGAAGCCTAAGAACTACTCCCAGGTAGCCCCCAAACCAGGCTAGTGTGTGTGGAAGTTGCAAGCCACCATTCATTCCCATACATAGATTTTGCATAATTTGGCCAGGGACAAGCATAAATTCTATATGTAAATCCCAAACCTCTCAGCTCCAAACAGAGTTGTCCAAGGCTTAGTAACTTTCACAAAAATTTTGAACCTGTGACTATCTTAAAATTCAAAGTGTCACTTTCTTGAAGAAAATCAACACCACTGTAACTAATGCAACATTTTGGCAGTACCAGCACTGTGTAACAAGCATTGCTACAGAGGTTTTGTGTTCCACTGGCTGGCTGTATAATTGCAAAGCACCGAAAAGGAAACACTGAACTGTTTGAAGGATGGAAGCTCTAATCTCATTAATATTTTAGATGCCACAAAACGTGGAAGTTCCATCTGCCATCAGCAATATAATGGAGGGAATCAAGGCGACTTGGGAACAGGACTCGTGGGTCTCCACAATGGTCTATTGACCTTCTGGTGAAGCAGATACTGTGTGACAGAGATTGCCTATCTCAGCAGACAGGATGGAAACAGGAGAAAGTGTTAAATATAACCAGGTAGACAGTGATGAATTGACATGCTGAAAAATCGAACGCTTCAGTAATCAGCCTAAGGATCTGACATCAACAACATTTTTCAGTTTTGTCCGAACTCATTGAAAGGTGTAGTTTAGCAAGCTCACTTCTCATTGGTAAGACCTTTCATCTTTATGCGGCTTTTCTGATTGGATTCTGAGAACGTCATCCCTGGACTCTGTGTTGTTGCTTTTCTTTGCATAGAAAGCAGAGAAAACATCTTCATGAGAGCAAAGAGGTCTGAACAAACCCACAGCTGGAGAAGTGGCTTGACTTGTAACATTTATTAAAAACTATTACCTTTCCCTACTTCCACTGAGAAGTGAGGGACAAATTCAGTCCCAAAATTTACCTATGCAGTTGTGAAAGGCCTCCAGCTGATTTCCAGATCATATCTGTGGTCCTGATCCAACACAAAGAAATGTCAGACTGAGAAATGAGGCACCTATCTTCAGCATTTGTTGCAAGCTGGAGATGACATTTAATTGAGGACATGCTCCACAGCAGTGCCCAAAGAGAGGATTCTGGCAGGCTGCAGGTGGCCAGGAGGGGTTGTTCTCCATAACTGTAGTTCTATGGTTTATTTGCCCAGTTTTCGAGAAGGTGACAACCAGGGCCCTCTCACTAGGTTGGAGGTGAATTCCACCAAACAGCTCTGAGTTGTTCCCCTGGATGAAAACTGTTTACTGAAAACTTGAAACAATGAAATACTGCAGGTATATTTAGCACTCTGAAGCTTTTGTAACTATAATTAAATTACAGAAGTCTAATGAATGTCTTTATGGCTTCATTAAATCTTTGGGATATTTATATTATCCGAAGAAATAATCTCCATCCATTAAGAGTGCATAAATCCTGAAGCAGAACTTTAAAAATTGCTATGTATATGCTTATTTCATTGCAAAACACATATAGAGAATTTAAAGTATTAAAAGGATTATATACCTTTCTTCTAAAATATATTTTGAACATAACATTTTATTACAGAGGTCTGACTGCTAGCAAAGAAATGCAGGAGAAGACATTCTAAAATAATTACTCAGATGGTCAAATGGACAAAAATTATTCAACTGATGTTTGAAAGATCTTTCATAAGGGAAAAGTTTAGTGTAGTTTTAATCTGTATAAAGAAACCAGCTTCCCTTCATCTCATAATTAAGTGCTAGATGTACAAATGTCAAAATCTGGAATTTTAAAAAGGAAAAGAAGGATTTTTTTGGGGATATATTTATCTCAGGCATGTATGCAGGAATTAAAGGTTCTTAGAACAGCCATAAATTGTATATGCAAAGCACCAGTTTTTCAACAAGATGTGTGGATTTTATGGGATTAATTCTGTTACCCAGACAAGGGAGCTGATGTCACCTGAGATGCCCTTGGGCAGCTGAGCTAGCCTTCAGCTGCCAATCCTGATGGTCACAGGCCTCCCACAGGTCCTGTGTCATCCTAGCCAAACTGAACAGACCTCTCAAGTGGCCAAGGACACCGCCAATGGAATGAGACAACCATATGTGGATAACTGAGTTTCATCTTCATACATATCTCATACTGCTTTGTCCCAAGGTGTCATGTACCTTGGTCCCTGGGGAGGTCTCTTCTCCAGTAACCCACAGAAAGGTAGGTCTCACCATCTGAGAATAAAACAATTCTGAGGTACAGATGGATTTCTCACATTCTTTCCTTGGCCCCCAACCATGATGCTTTTTTATTTCTCACTTCTGAGGAAAAATGAGCTTCAGATCCTTCCCTGACCCAACCCTCTCAGATCCATTTAAATCCCAACTGCCAAACTGAAATCAACAAAAAATTTTTCCTTTCTCTTTTCCCTTCATTTCTCCATCTATTTCCCACTTGGACTTTCCATTACTCTGTCGTAATATACCGGGACTGTGGCTATATTCTTTAAGAATTTCAGAGCCAGGGTTCTAATTTGCAACATGGTTTTGAGCACAATAACATCTATCATTGGCTAGGTTTCTCAAGAAGTGCAGATAACACAATTCTTCCTCTTCCTCCGCCTTTCAACTCCTGCATGGGCTGCATCAGTCCATGTTGGGTTTTACACTGCTACATAATTTCCCATTAATATTGAAAACCAAAAAAGCAATATTCTTCCCAAATTGATTGAAGTATGCTGTATAGCTAGCAGCATCCTCAGCAGGAAACACACAGTGTCTGACAGTGTCCCACAGCTACTGATGAGGCCAGGTTCAGTCCTGTTCAGACATTGAGCAGTGCTACTGCTCTCTGCAGGGACCTATTTCAGAAAACTGGGAATTTGCTGTAAAATGATATGTGCGTGTGTATTCACAGATCTCTTACTGAGAATAAACTCTCTGGATTATGGCAGCAGGTTAAAGCCACGACAGATTGGTGTGGAAAGCAAACAGGTGCCAGGGACACCATAATCCAGAGGGATTTGTTACAAGTATCATGCACCCAGAGGTGCAGAGCCAGTGTTTTGTGGGTGCTGGTTTTCTCTGAGCATCAATAGCTGTGAGATGTGTTAAGCAATACAGACTATGCACTGTACTGAGCTAGAATCATGAGGCTTGTGATGAGATTCATCAGAAACAAGGCTGTGTGACACTTAGAGGGCTCATCTATGGCAGCATTTCAGGTTGTAACAGAGGCCCACTTACTGATCAGTGCAGACGCAGAAGTAAAAATCTTTTGACTGTCCCCATTTACTTCATATTGGTTCATGCTGCAGAACAGTCTTGGAATATCGAATCAATTTTGGATGAAAACAAACCAGATGACAAGTTCCAGAATATACCTGATACACTCCAGCTGCTAATATGTGTTCAGTCCTGGGGATCAGGCTAGAGTTCATCTTAAGTAAAACCCCAAAGAGCATAAAATGTGTGTGTAAGGTCCTCACCACTGACTGTTTTATCCTGAACATCCCCTCTTCTTGGGCAGCACTACCTGCTTGGGTAGCTGTAACACAGATAACTATCAACAGCTAAAAAAAAAAATAAAATCAGGTGCCTGTGGAGAAAACAGAAATTTAGAGATGTGTCTTCCTTCTACCCGAAGTCTTCACCTTTCTTAACACAAACAGGTACCATTTGCTGTGTTTTACCCCAGTCCCACTGAATTTAACAGTGACTCTTTAGAGTTCAGTCATCTTGGGTGAGATTTTTAGTACATTTCCATGTCTATTAGGGACTGGCAAAAATGCCTTGGAGCAAGACATGTAAGAAGCTCATTCTGGTTAGCTTATCAAAACTACCAGACAATTACCTTTTAAGTAATAAACACTGTGTACAGTGTAGGAGTTCTTGTCTCTTTATGTCTTCAGAATAAGGCTTTCTAAAAAAGGTGTTTTAACTATTACTTACACTTTAGGATATTTCCTTTCCTTTCACCAGCGGTGAAAGACATCAAAGCTTGTCTGTGAGTTGTTTTGGTTTTTTTACTTCTTGGTGTTTCAATGTCATGATGCACATGTTTATGAGGGATGGAGTGAAGAGGGACATTGGCTAAAAATGGAGCTAAGATTTGTGGAAGGAAAGTCCTTGAGCAGAAAACATCTTTAAGACTATCAAGATGGGTGAATTCATAGTATATATGCATACAAAGCATGCTAGGGATGTTTGCACTAGTAATAAAGAAATGCAGTATATCTCACCCAGAATCAGGTTTTCCCATTTTGGAAGTTTATTACCCAGTTTTTCTGTACTGTTCTGTATTCCCAGTACTTCTTTAGGAAGTGTCCCCTCTACTTCTGCTGTCTGCAAACTGTGTTGAACTGTTGGCACCCCAAAACTTGGTTTCCTGATATGGCTGTACTTTGCTGTCCAAGCAGGAGCTGATGGGGTGGTAACTACCTTAGCACTAAATACCATCTATCAGTTGACTTTCTGTGGCAGAGAGAGAAGTTGGTTGAAGTTCTGATTGGTCTAATAATTTTTTATGTTTTGTATTTCTTGAATTGTTAATGTACTGAATATTTGCCATTAATTTCTGTTTCTCAAGATCTCATCTCTTGTAACCAAAAATTGTCAGACCTTCACAGAGAGGGAGCTTCTAGGAATGGGGAAACTGAAAGAGCTCACTCATGAAAATCAGCTACTAAAATCCTGGGAAGGGGAAGCACTTACCCCATGCATTAAGAAATACAGCAATTGATCAGACATTCCCAATCTTCTTGAGCATGATTAAAGTAGTGGTATGTGTCCTATAAATAAAGGGATATTTTCCAATAAAATGGTAAACATCATTTTGTCATTCCAGGAATATAAACAGAAAAGGCTATTTTAGATTTAAGTTCCCAATTGACAGTGATGATCTCTGGACCTTCTTAGTTTTTGTGGGGTTTCAGTGGCATGTATTTTACTTCTGAAGATAAAATGAGGTCAGACATTGCTTTCTACGAGGGTAAAATTATGCACAAGATGGAAATAGTCTTAATATTAATATGCACCTTTTCTCTTGACTGTTGCAAGTCAAGGAATTTAAACATTTCACAAAATAGTATATTACAATGGAAGTTTTTAAAATGAACATCAGCAGACCTGAGAAGCCAATATATTGCAACTTTAAATGCCCTTTCACCAAAGGGCCCAGTTGTCAATGTATAATGTATTAATTTAAATCATAATCACAGTCAAAGATTTTCTCTCCTTTTCAATTAAATGTATTCAGAGTATTATGATTTTCTTCTGAGTGAGCTCTGTGGAGGTTGATGGGACTCCAATTTTAATTGTATATTTAAAATTTTATATTTTCTTCTTCAATCATCTCCTGGAACTTTCAATATCATCTTTAATTATTTAAAAATCAAGCTCTCAAACATATATTCCAGTTCTAAAGACAAAGCTACCTCCAACTGATAAACAATATCTGGCCCACTCTAAATGGATGTTGTGGTTTAACCCCAGCCAGCAACTGAGCACCACACAGCTGCTTTCTTACTCCTCCACATCCCACCAGGGATCCCACCCCATCCCTGGTGGAACTGGAAGGAGAACTGGAAAAAAAAAAGTAAGTCTCATGGTTTGAAATATGAACAGTTTAATAATTATATAAAATATAATATTAAAAATAATGAAAAGGCAGATAACAAAAAGAGAGAGAAATTAAACCAAATAGCAGACAAGCACAATGTGTCACATGCACAAGTGATTATCGCACTCTGCCCTAGTGAGGCCACATTTGGAGTACTGTGTCCAGTTCTGGGCTTCTCAGTTCAAGAGAGACAGGGATATACTGGAGCAAGTCCAATGAAGGGCTACAAAGATGATGAAGGAACTGGAGCATCTCTCTTATGAGGAAAGCCTGAGTGACGTGGGGCTGTTTAGGCTGGAGAAGAGAAGACTGAGATGGGATTTTATCAATGCTTGTAAACTAACGGGCAGAGGTGTCAAGAAGACAGGACCAGTCCCTTTTCAGTGGTGCCCAGAGATAGGACAAAAGGCAATGGTCACAAACTGGAACACGGGAAGTTCCACCTAAACATAATGAAAAACTTAGTTACTGTGAGGATGACAGAGCACTGGAACAGGCTGCCCAGAGAGGTTGTGGAGTTTCCTTCTCTAGAGAGTTTCAAAACCCATCTAGATGCATTCCTGTGCAACCTGATCTAAGTGAACCTGTTTTAGCAGGGGGATTGGACTAGATAGTCCCCAGAGGTCCCTTTCAACCCCAACTATTCTGTGATTCTATACTGCAATTTCTCACCACCTGCTTACCAATGCCCAGCTAGTTCCTGAGCAGTCATCAGCCTCTCCCAGACAAGTCCTCCCCAGGTTATATACTGAGTATCATTTCCTATGGTATGGAATATATCTTTGGCTCATTTTGGTCAGCTGTTCTAGCTTTGCTCCGCCTCAGTTTCTTGTTTACCACCTTTCTGGCAGAGCATGGGAAACCGAAAAGTCTTTGGCTTAGGATAAATGCTACTTTGCAACAACTAAAACATCAGTGTGCTATCAACATTATTGTCATACTAAATCCAAAATACAGCCCTGTAGCAGATACTAGGAAAAAAATTAACTCTATCCCTGTCAAAACCAGGAGAGTACATTAACAGATACAAGTGCTCTGCACTTAGCAATTGCTGTTCCAGTGAAACTTTCCATTGGTACTTCTCTTACATGAAAAGCAGGGAAACAAGTGAGAATGACTACATTCTGAAGAAAAAAGTGGTTTGCACGCATACAGATTATTTTCTTTGTCAGTAGGTGTCTTAGAAATTACCTTTAGAAATGTACTGTAGAGTCTAGCATCTTCTAGAAACTTCAGGTGGAGCTGTGGCTCAATAAAACATTAAATAGCTTAATCCAAAAGTTGTAGTTTTAGATGGATGGATATCTAGTGAATATTAGTTTGAAGATCCTTTCAGTCTTTATACTCAGGACAAAAAACTGTTGTGCTTAGTTCTTCTTCCACAGGACACTGTCATGACATTCTGTTATTCTAATTCTGGATACAGTTGTTGATATTTATAATCCTGTTCTGTGCCATCTTCACCTCATTTAATTTTGTATTGTATCCCCTCCAATTTTATCCTACTATAAAAATGAGTTTAACTCTTGCTGAAACTCATAGGAAAAGGCAGACTGATTATAGCAACCAGAAATTATGTCACACTGGGACATAAAGAGTTTCTTACAATTTGCTGAAGTTGCTCCTCCTGTACACTGAAAGTGTGCCCATGTTTCTTTCTACAGAAACAGCACTCAAGGTGTCTGTGACAGCTGTCCTTTTCCAGACTTGCTTCTTTTCCATTTTCTCCTCATACTGCCATCACATGCACAGTGTTTGTCCTGGCCTTTTTCTATCAGTCACCTGTGTCATTTCTTCTTCTGAAGAAGAAAAATCTCAAAGGTTTAAAATTCAAAGCCAACTCAGAAATCTCCTTTGAAATACCTGTTTTAGCAGGGTCAGAAGGGAAATTCCAAACACAAAGTATGGCTTAGACATCAGAATCATTTCACCTTCATGGACAGCAGTTTTGCTTTTTGGATGGGATCAGGTAGAATCATCCATGTGAAGTAGACAGATAATCATGGCCCCGAGACAACCTTTTCCTTCAGTCTACTGTATTTTTTCTTTGACTCCCCCTCTCCTGGAGTTGCATTTGCAACCTGTTTTTTTTCCATTTTAATTTTTCCTCAGCCCTAACAATTCTAAAGCTTGAGTAGCTGAAGGTGACACAGAATGCTGCAAACAACGGACTATTTCTGGGGGATGAACACTCTCTAACATTCTCTTCTTACCTTTCTCTGAGGCATTCTAGTCTTCTTTTGCGTAGTCTTCACTGATATGGCACAAGGGCTACCCAGTCTTTATCTTCAACCTGTTAAACCACTGCTGTTGGGTTTGAGACATATTTGAGAAGACTGTGTTTTGGTCCAAGCTGCACTGTGGTCACAGGTTTACCAACTCATTTAAACTCATTGCATCCCAGTTTCGCCATCTGTTCAAGGGGAGGTTTACAACCATTGGAGTGGCATTTACTGAGCTGCAAGTCACAGAATAAATAGGTATTATTACGGTTTGGGTCTTAATTTCACCTTCCCATCCTGCTCTCTACTAGGGAGTGCTTTGCTCTTTTACACAGGAAGTCAATCTGTATCTGGAATGACTCTGCCTCAGTCTGAGCCTTGGTGCTCTTGATGACAGTGACAAAACTTAAGTGTGAGAGTCCTGCTGTGTATGAAGAAGGGTATATGCATCTAAAATGTATAAAAGTGCACTTGTTTTTTAGATTAACATGTACATGCACATGCGTGTACATGCGCAAACAGAAGCCACCCAGACTACAGAACTGCAATGCTGAAGACATTCTTCAATTAATATGAAGGATGAGATCATTGTCCATGTTCCTGTGGCACCCAAAAAGGTCAATATGACTTAAGTGGGACAACTCTGGCTCTTCCATCAGGAACCACAACAACTCAGGTCTCAGTGGATCTGCACAAGACACTGTCATTATCCCCGGATCATTGACATGATAGACCAAACAGCTCCAGTCTATCGTGTCAATGTGCACTTAGGGAGTCCTTAATCCATGGATCATTGGCATACTGTGCTGTAAAATCTCTGTAGGAGACGTTATGGTGTAGCGAGTCAATGCACACTTAGGGACTCCTCCATTTGTGAATCATTTCCAATGCATTGTGACAATTTATATTCAGGGACCCTTTAATCTGCAGGTTGGTGCATTTAGAGTAGCCCTATATACTCAAAATACTTGTAGACTAACTGTTGTAGTATAAACATAAAGTTCACTTTCTTAAATAAATTTCAGTATGCTTAAAAATGAGCTCCTGAAGGCATATGAATTCCAGTGGCACAGTGATGTATCATGCCATGAAAATTCATAGCTGCTGGGGTTCTAGGGAATCTTTCAAAATCTCATTGTAAGAACAAAGGCCAAAAAAAGCTGCTGCTGAAACCTGTGTGGTTTTGACCCTCCTGTAAGTTTTTAAAAAATGCTTGAACCAGTCTTTTTAACATGCTGCTTACAAAATAAATTAATCCCATGGGCCTTCTGTGCTAAAGGATCATTGATCATTTTCGTAAGAGCACAGAAAGTATCCTTTTCTGCAAATAATGAATGAGTTGCTGATCCAAAAATGAAACTATTGAGGCAGCTAAATATTTACCAGGGTGATGATTTTTTTCCAGTGGCCTTCAGTTTCTCAATGCACATTTGACAACCTGCAGGTGCCTAGCTACCTAGTGACATCTGCCCATCAAGCCTAAAAGCTATCATTTGCTCCTGCAGGGTTGTAACCACAAGTGGGTCCAGTTACTGAAAGCAGAGAAAAGACAGCCCTCCTTTTAAACATCCATCCTCTAAGTCTTCATCCTGGTATAAATCACTGTCATTCCACTGACTTCAGTGGGTTTATGCCAATTAACACCAGCTGACAGCCGAGGCCCACATTTAGCAAAAGCTAGTTTCCAAGGCTAATGGGGTTGATTCAGACCTTTTGCTTACCAGGCAACTCTGCCACAGGGAATTTATTTTTTTTTAATCCAAAAAAAATGACTTAAAAAATAACAAAGACCAGTTCTTACTGCCTTAATTATGATCCTCTGGTTTCCTTGATGAGGACAAGGTATGTCCGTGATGCCNATCTGGCAGGTCTATTTGAATATCAGGCTCTGCCACACTCAGGGCTCTGCTGACAACTTCATTACCTCCACATATAAAAATGACTGCAGGGTAATGCAAATGGCTTTTGCGTCGTACACTCGCCTGCATTCTTCATGCCGGCTGCAGGCCGAGGAGACCTGGCGATGGAGCCCGGAGGCAGACGAGCTTTTGTCCTATTTAATAGGATATCTCTTCAAGGCGTAATCCTCCATTCCCACTCCCCATGCATTACGGAGTCCGGTGACCTGGCTCTTCAGGAACTGGGAAGGGGGTGGGGTGGGGGCTGTCTGGCTTGACCTCATCTGTCAATCACAGGAGAAAGAAAGCAGGGGGGAGAAAGAGGGAGGGTTACCTATCTATCTATAAGAAATTTCTAATGAATGTTAAGCAAATTTCCTACAGCCTGANCTCAATGCACATTTGACAACCTGCAGGTGCCTAGCTACCTAGTGACATCTGCCCATCAAGCCTAAAAGCTATCATTTGCTCCTGCAGGGTTGTAACCACAAGTGGGTCCAGTTACTGAAAGCAGAGAAAAGACAGCCCTCCTTTTAAACATCCATCCTCTAAGTCTTCATCCTGGTATAAATCACTGTCATTCCACTGACTTCAGTGGGTTTATGCCAATTAACACCAGCTGACAGCCGAGGCCCACATTTAGCAAAAGCTAGTTTCCAAGGCTAATGGGGTTGATTCAGACCTTTTGCTTACCAGGCAACTCTGCCACAGGGAATTTATTTTTTTTTAATCCAAAAAAAATGACTTAAAAAATAACAAAGACCAGTTCTTACTGCCTTAATTATGATCCTCTGGTTTCCTTGATGAGGACAAGGTATGTCCGTGATGCCCTTTGCAAACACCCCCACAACAATGGTAAACACAAGAGCTGAGTACCACTTGGCTGCTGCCTCCTTTCCTGCTGCACGCACAATTTGCATCATCCTCTGCTGTTCCTCAGCAAAAGAGCAAAATATGAGTGTGCAAAACATTAGAATGCATTTTTCATCTCCTCCGTACTTAGAAAATCTACCTACATTCAAAAGCCTTTCTCTTCCATTTTACCACAGCAGAACACCCCAGATGTTCAACCTGGGATTCATTTGGTGCCTCGGGGAGCTTCCCCTGCAAATTTGGCAAGACTGCTGCTGCAGCCTCGATGCAGGCAGAGTCAGGGCCATGGCACCACCATCCAGGGCACTCGCCACTCCTTAACAGTCAGCCCGTGACACCTGGTGTGTGCAGCAGCACGGGTGTGAGTGGGCCTGCCCGGGAGTGCAGGCAGCAGTGTGCAGGCAGCTGCAGCTGCCTGTTCCTTGACTTGGAAACAAAAGCGCTTGACAAGGGCAAGAGTGCAAGCNTGTCTGGCTTGACCTCATCTGTCAATCACAGGAGAAAGAAAGCAGGGGGGAGAAAGAGGGAGGGTTACCTATCTATCTATAAGAAATTTCTAATGAATGTTAAGCAAATTTCCTACAGCCTGACACGGTGATCTAATTAATATTATAGAAATGTCGACAGAATATCATTCCACAGATAGGATTTATCACCTTGAACTGCTGCATAACTGATGGTGAAGGAATGGGCACCCTAGTCCCCCCTGATGCTGATTAAATTAGACATAAGCATCAATATGTTACTTATTGGAGACTAGAATTTCATGCTATTACTCTTCAGTTAATCAGAGAACTGTATCTTTTTTTTTTTTAAAGATATCAGACTCTCAGTTCTGCTTGTCTGATAAAACAGATGAAGGGTTTGACTATACTACACTCACTGTGTGGGGGACAAATTCAAAAAGAAATCCTTCCTAAAGCAGGCTGAAAGGTCCTACAACAACCTTGGGAGATCTCATCCTGAATATACCTGAGCAAAAAAAGTGTTGATTCAGATGAAAGGAGCAACAACATAATTTTATTACCCCTTTACTGAGCATAAAAAGACTGGTGAGGAGGTGGCCTGCCACACATTTTCCCAAGACGCTTGGAGACAAGTCTCTTCCTGCTATACAAGATGCACCAAAGCCTTATCTCCTGCAGCAAGGGCACCTGAGAATAGCTGAGAGCACTTGGGCTGCTGCCTTTTGCCTGAACCAGCCACAAACCACTGGGGTCTGGATACCAAAACCTAGAAGTACAAAGTAAATCTTAAGCTCTTCTTGTGAGGAGTTTCATCTTAATTATTTGTTATTAGGGGACTCTCACATGTGAGTAGCAACTTCTTTCTACAGTAGTACATAACACCTCAAGTTGGTTGTTTTTTTTCCTAGACTTCCCCTTTCTTCATCCTTTATCATCCTTCGCCAAAGGATGTGTGCAGAAAACAGTTCCTCTTGAAGAAGCTTTATTTGATGGTGAATGATCAGGACAGCTCAGCACCAGAACACCACCAGTAATAAAACTGATGGTTAAAATAACTGATTTTTCCTTTATGTGCCTAATGTCCAGCATGACTGATTATTAAAAAAAAAGGGGGGGTGGGGGTGGGGGGGGGTAGCGTGTGCTAGCTTTCATTATATTTTGTAAAAACATGGCTGTGAAAGAAGGTAGAGCAGCTCAAGAATGTGTAACTAGGTAAAATGGGACAAGTCTAAGCATAAGAAAATTGTGGCTGAGTATCAGGAAACATTTCCTCACAGTGAGGCCTTCTATTGTGTAATGGTCACCCCAGGGAAGTGATAGAAGTCTTGGCACTTGAGTAATTTAAAATTAGAGTGGGTAAAGCACAGGGGAATATCCTGTTGGGAGCAATCCTGTATTGATAGTTGAAAAGGCAGAGTCACCTAATTGGTCTTTTCAGACAGTAGTGGGAGTCTGTGATGACTGATCTGTCCCTTAGGCATTAGGTTGCAGAATGACCATTTTGCATCACTAAATGCCTGTTCCTGATTTTCTGGTTGGGCAGTTTAATGCATTTCTAAGCTTGACTAGCAGAGATGAATATTGTTGCATCCTATATGGGGCATAAAAATGTTAAGCTTGAAAGACGTTCATACAGCAGATAAGAGGATTTGCGATTCTGATCCAAAATGTTGTGATTAAAATCTAACAGTGTGATGCAAAATTTAATGAATGGCTGTCAGCATCCTTTTGCTCAGGGTTTGATTTCACAATCTGTTTAATTTTGCACTGCTACCAGCAGCAGCAACCGTCCCTCCTCACAATGCCAACAACCTCTGCCTTACCATATTCTCCCTTGTGCCAGCACTAGTGACTGTGGGGCTGCATGGTCAGCTAGATCTCTAAAAATGAAAAGTTACCCTGCGACACCCCCCAAAGACTAGTGCTCCGCCACCCCCCAAAGACTAGTGCTCCGCCAAATCAGCTCTCAAAGCAGCTGCCCGCTGTGCTGCATGGATGCTGATGCAAGCAGAAGCAAGGGATACAGATATGCAAGTTTCAGGTGGGGTCTTTCAGTGACAGCCCAGACGTAGGTCAGCTTCTGCTGATCAGCAAATCCAACCATCCTTATTTTGATGTTCTGAAAAAATAAGGCACCGCCAGCATAGGCACTTTACTGTGGTCGCGTGGTCAGTCTCCCAGAGCTTTAGCTACCTTAGGGTCATTGTGTGATGGCCTCCCTGATAAGCTCCCCAATGGAAGTCAGATCTAGAACAGACACATAGCGTGGGATTCAGCTCATCTCATTTAGCAGCGTGAAAGTTAGGCTTCCAGCCTGAGCATTCTGCAGTCCAAGAAGAGAAAGAATTTCTCTAGAGGGTGATTCACCTTCTCTATCTTAGGCTTAGCCTGAAGCAGCAGCTTCAGGATGGGATGAATCTCAGTGATTGTGGAGGGAGCCCAGATGACTAATTCAGACTAGATATCTAATTTTCGACAGTAAAAGTGAGCTGGGGTGAATGCCTATCCTTGGATATAAAGAATTAGCCCACAAAGTGCTCATGCTAACGATAAGCTTCAAGATGATATTGAAATATTGTTTTATGATATTGAAATATTGTTTTAAATATACATTTAGGAATCAATTCTACTTTCAGAGAGAGTTCTGAAAAATGTCTTTTGGGATCCAGAAATGTTCCTTGTGGCCCCACAATAACAGTTCTCTGTCTCAAACAGGTGTTTCATCTCTCTCACATTTTTTCTCAGACCCCAAGAGGAACAAACTTGCAGATTAATTTTGTGTTGTTTTTTATTAACTAGAACCGGGTTTTTTTATTAACCCGCAAAAGCAGAAATAACTTGATATTAAGGGATGGTGATGGTAAGAGCAACATGGACCATAGCCCTGCTGTTAAAGCCAATTAGTTTGGCTTGTATTCCCCTGGGTCCAGGCACAGCCACGCAGCTACTTGCTCAGGTCACTCACCTTTGGCAATACTTTAGGGTTTGCGATTGCATGGACCAAATCACCCACAGCCCAGGAAATACAGAGATGAACCACTCTACTCAAAATAGATGGTATCGAGGTTGCTCCACCTGGATACAAACTTGGACCTCTAAGCAATGAGCTTTTATGTTGACTGTATGGAAGACATGTTGTGTGAAGACTGTGACTACATGACATACTCTAGTGCAGGAGATAGAACATAACACAAGCAAACTCACACTGTATCACCCACCACTTTGTACTGGATGTGTCCTACGCCCCTGACAAATGTAGAGACACGTTTGCTCTTGTGTATAAGCATTCACTCATCACCTTCATCCCTAAAAAAACAGGAGCTAAATACAGTGGAGTTGTAACCTTTTAAATCTATAGGAACTCATGTGTCCTAAGGATAGCAAGGCCAGACTTACTTAAACACTGGCTTTAAACTTCACAAAGGTGCAGAAAATCTCTACTTTGATAGCTGTCTGTTTGAAGCATGATGATAAAGCTCACCTTCCCAGCACAACTTAAAGACTGCTCTTAGCAGAGATTTAAAGCAGAGATGAGGAAAATGTATAGAGATTTACTAACATTCTTAAATGATGAAATACAGTAAGAGAGGAATGATAATTTTCCTTTTCAGCAACTGCTCTAGCCTACACTAATGAGTAGACTGTTAGGGATTTTCTTCACTTAGCATTTCTCATTATTAATAAATTTTGCACTGACAACTATAAAGTGAACACTTTGGATTTATGCACCTAACCTAATTACATATGCTGCATGTACGCATTTCATTATTTACTTGACAGATTCATTCCTTGATACCATAAATAATTAAAGAAGGATCAAATATTAACAATCAGATACATGTTAATTCTCCTCAAATCTGAGGAAACAAACACATTTTATTTTCTGTTCAATAAAAACAGAATAAAATGCTTTCATTAGAAGGATTTAAAAATAGGTAAAGTTCTCGAATGTCATTTTTATTTTGCATAGAGTGAAAATTAAAATGTCCATCTGCTCTCTAGTCCTTTACAGGAACATGTATAGCAATTTTAATAAGTATAAAAGGTTAGTAATTCCTTTTTGACAGTTTCTAAATGAAACATTTTGGCGTAGTGTTTGTCAGGCAATCTCAGAGGGAGATGGCTTCAGATGTACAGTCTGATCCTGTCCCCATGAATGTCAACAATAAATTCATACTGACTTCAGGTAGGACAGCATCCATCCCATTATTCCCTTTACATTGCCAGTTCAATTTTTTCCAGCCTAAAACCCACACTGGCCCCCTCCCACCAAGCAC
Source organism: Chloroceryle aenea (assembly GCA_013399075.1). Lineage (NCBI taxonomy): Eukaryota > Metazoa > Chordata > Aves > Coraciiformes > Cerylidae > Chloroceryle > Chloroceryle aenea. Next base: position 131,173 of record VWZY01012658.1, read on the forward strand.
TACCAGCTGAGCAAGGGCCTGATCCTGCTCGCTGTTGAGCACTGGCAGTGCCTGGGGGGCAGCCAAGAGCCCTGCACACACACCTCCGGGGTTCAGCCCTGCTGTGAAATTCTGCTCCTGCCCCTTTCTGCTGACTTACATCCTCTCTGTGAGCAGCTTCCTGCAGCCTCAGAGGAGTTTTCCGTAGAGAGTGCTGTGCAGCAGAAACCAGGCAAAGTCACCTTCTCTGGCCCAGGAGCCTGTCAGGTCCAGGTGGTCCCTCCTGTGCCAATGGTTGTTGGGGGTTGAGAGCTGCCTGCCAGCCCAGGGAGCTGCTCAGGGCCTCCAGAGTTAGGTTTCTTCTCAGAAGAGCTACTGCTTAACCTTTGAGTTATAATTAAATCTTCAGGTGAATTATTTGTGATGGAAAGCTGCTCCCAGTCACAAACCCATATGAACTGTCTTGCATGCTGTACAATTTAAATTGATGTTTAAATATTTTTATATGCGTTATTATCGCCTTTTGATCAAAAATATTCTCCAATTTGAAAAAATTTACTTTTGGATATTACACCCCACAATTTTATCATTTTAAATGTGTTAAAAATTCATAGATTGCCACATTATTCATCATGCAAGATTAATGCCAGTCTGACAGGTTTTGCAAAGATATGTTTCTCTGATTTTTTTCTAAGTGCATATACCATATCTGCATGAGATATACCTTGGTTGTTGAATATTGATTATTCAAACCTCCTTTCTTATTTCTGATGCTAAAGAGAGAATATTAGGGTTTGATTGTCAGGGTTAGTGTCTCTCTGACCTACACATGTACTATTAATAATTTATGAGTTGATTTGAAATAGATCTCTGTGAAATGAGCTGGCAATAAGCAGGGCTGTCTAAGATGACAAAGATTCAGAACAGGACAACTCATGTATATCAGCTTCCTGTTTCAGTCTGAAAACAAAATGTAACAAAAACTCAATGTTTTATGAAGTAGGTAGGGATTATTATTTGAATATACCAAGCAATATCACTGCTCCATATTAAAAGTTATGTCTGGATGATGCAATTGATGTATTAGTCAAACTTTCTAAAGTATTATGGTTACTCAACTATATAAATATATAAATACAATGCTTGAATAATAATAAAAGGTATGGCAATCTGTTGGTCAGCCCTAGAGTTCCTTGACACGCGTCCACTTACAAACAGAGACACTTCACAGACTCCTAATTCCACTTGAGAGCTGCCTCCCTGAACCCCAAGAAGATAAAAATAACAAAGGTCAAGAGCTGAAAAGGCAGCTGCTGGATTGGCTTGTGGTTGCCTATCATCTAATGAGAACTCTTCTACAATTAGCATTATCGGATTTATTTTTTTTACTTTAAAAAACTTATTCCCTTGCATTTAACCTCTTCATTTTGAAAACAGCCTTGTTTATGCTCACAGACCTAGTAAGGATGTCGAGATCGCATTTAAGGGGTGTCCTCAGGAGCAGACCTAGAAAAGGCAGTCTGTCTCCCTACAGCTGATGCCAGGCATACTCCAGAAAAGTGTCTCTAGCAAATCTGCACCCCACTGGAGCTGCTCACAGAGAGAAAGGGTCTGCCCTGGTGAGGGGCAGTGGGAGCACAGAGCAGGGCAGGGGTGGTCAGAGCTTAGGTGCAATGGCAGCAAGCGAGACATGGCTAAGAATCCACAAGAGGGACACTGAATGCTTTTCAAAGGGCACTCCTAGTAATTTCATAGTAACACTGACTCTGCCAGCTCACCCAGGAGAAACAAATACAGCAAACTGCAGGCCTCTTTGCCTGATACTGGAATTCTCTACATCTACCTTCTTGGCTCCTGGGCTAAATGTGTTTATTATTCACTGACAAGGTAGATTTCTGGTTTTCCTGTCACATGCTCTGCTGTGATCCTGAGCCCTTAACCTCGCTGGAAATATGGCACGTAAGTTGGTGGGTTTTTAAATGTGTTGCGATGCAAAAGCAAATGGGAAAATCAAAAGTCTAGCTGACCGTAACAGGAAGGAGACTGTTCTGCTAACAGTTAAGCATGGGGAAACTAGCTAATACCCTGTTACAAATCTGAAATAAAGATGTTCAGCCGAGGAAATTACATTGAGCAGCACAAGCTAGAGCAGCACAGAGCAACGTGTCAGAGTTACAGGGGTGTTACAGTGACAGAGACAATGAAAAGGGACGACACTAGCTCTTCTCGGTGGAAGGGTTTTCTCTGTCTGTCTCCTGGGAGTTTTGCTGCACACCCTTTGTAGGAAACCTTTCTACCAGAAGTGGCAGCAATCCCATTGGAAATCTTATTAATATTCTTCCTCAGTGCTGTAAAGTATGCTGTAGACAGGAAATGACAGCTGCCTTACTGTGAGCAAGGGAAGAGCAGAGGGCTAACACCAGCACTGACATACTCGAATAAAACTGCATTGCTGGCATCTCAGAACAAGAAATAATCAGGAGGGAGAATCTACTTGGAATCACGAGGCCAGCCAGCAGCCAAAGCAATTATTTATTGGTTGCAGTATGAGCACCAAACACGTGTTTCCCAGACAAATCAGAGGGCGAGGTTCTTGCCCTGAAGAACATACAATTTATGCAGCTGACCCTTCAAGATGCTGCAGACCCTCCCAGTAACAGTGAAGCAATTTCATTTCAGGATCATTTGGGTGCACCTTGGGAGGTCTCACTTCTCTTACTAACACAAATGCTTCTTCTGACCCCAGGGGATGACTCTCGTAAGTGAGAATAGTTTGGTTGCTAATCTGTGACTTGCAAAAAGTAAAATCCTTTACCTGTCTGTAGAGTTTCTGCATGTGCACAGTATTAATACCTGCCTAACTGAGACGGGAGTTGGAACTCCTCAGATCTATCAAGAGTTGCAAAGCGTGAGGCATTCAAGTGGCAGAATTCAGCGGGTGTCTTTCAGCAGGCCTCAAAGCACTGTTTCCTAGGGGGAAAGCTGGGCATTGCAAAAACACAAAGTGGTGCAAACAGGGGATGAGCAGGAGCAAATGACCTTCCTACTGGTGACATCCCTGACACCACCCACAGCCAAAGTGTTCCCCTCAGTTGTGACAGAAGAGCTTGAGCCAGGGGCCCCTCCTTGTCCTCCCTGCTATGACAGAAAAAGAAATGGAGAACTGCCAGAGGATCCTTTTCTAAGAACTGCTTTTCAATTTAAAGAGACAAATCTTTGAGTTCTCCTTCCTGAGTTCTTTGAGAATTAGGGCAGTGCCTTCAAAGAAATTTCAGGTAGTGCAGTGTGTGTTTGTCATGAATGAGTGCAAACACATCACCACCGCTGCCATGAACTGGCTCCTCAAGTAATTTTTCACTAAGTCTAACATTCAGGTCTATACCTCCGTGTTTCACACAGGAAAATCCCAAGTACTCCCCGACTGGCAAAATGCTTTGTGGACTCCCAAGCCCTGAAGCAGCCCAGAACACTCTGCTCCATACAGGATGCAACACATCAGCACACACCCACATCATGAATCCAATGCATCAATGATTTTGCTGCCTTCAGAGGGAAACATAAGCCTCATCTTTTTACAATGGCTCCAACAACATCCAGGAACAAGAAGGGACAAACTAAATCAAGGAATTTCCTAATGTCCCTCTTCTATGGGAAAGCGGAAAGATAACATTGTACTTCTAGCTTTTGGGAAGGGCAAGAACTTTCTTATTTACAGGCAGTGGCCTGGGCTGATAAATGTGTTGTAGGAAGCCATTGTGATCAGGAAGAAACAGGGTGAAAGGGAAGAGACAGTAAAGCTCCAGGCACAGCACAATGCTCTGTCCTTGGCACAGTCTTCCTCTCCTGCTCAGAAGTCATAATTGCTTTATACAAACAATGCAGAATCACGGATAAGCTCACAGACCCTTCTGGTGAAATGCTTCAGTCACTGCCCTGGGAAGACCTGGTCAGAAAGCAAAATATGTACTTTAAAAGATTCTGCTTGGGTTTAATTCAACGGGTTGTTGTAATCTAGCAAATTATATTTACCTTTAATGACTTTAATTTAAGTCAATTTTTGAGACTTGTTTTTATGGTAATATGAAAGGCCAGGTCACACATCCTGTTGGCAAAATAGATTCACATGGTGGAAGCAGGTCTGCTGGAATCAGCAGAACCACCAACACACTTTGTTATGGGAAGACTAAAGCCCAGGTGTGCGGTGCTCATTTACACAAACGGTCTTTACTCATGCTAGCAGTCCCGAATTATTTTAATAAGTATTGTCATGGATGGATGAGTAAAGACTGAAAGATCTGGCTAAAACAAATCTTTCCTATAGTTATTAGTCAACATCAGCTCTGCTTCCTTCGGTCCAGTTCCAGTGATAACACCATCTGATATCAACAAGACCACAGCAGTTCTGCAAGTGTCCCTCAGAGAAAATCCTGTCAGTGCTGCTTATTTAGCCAACCTAAACAAGGTAGCCTAATTGCCTCTCTCTTCTCACCCCCTGTTTTTTTTAATTAGCAAGGAGAATGAGTAACCCCCTTTTCCTCAAATGGATGTAAATCTCTGTTTTGAATGCTGCAACCCCGAAGAATAGATCACCCAAAATTTTCAGATGCAACAGATGCCAGAGGGAGTGTGGTTTCCAAGTGCCATAGTGCACAGAGCTTGAAAGCAAAGAGCAAATTGCTTTCAAGTGTTTCAAGTCAAACTTCAAAACCTAGAGCCTCTCCGCTACCTCTTAGAAACATTTTGTGCTGTTAGTTGAGGCAATATTTTTGTAAGGGACACGGTACTTTGTCTCCTCCAGCAAGTAAAAGCAATGGAACCTGGGAACAAGCAGAAGGTCCTTATTCCTCCCTTATCTGCAGACCCTCCATACTTCCGTGGGCATCCCCTCACTGTTCCTCAGTTTCCCCAGCTGGAAAATAGCAGATCCTGTTTATTGTGAGGCTGAATTAGTCCCTCATCACAAAAGGCTTTGAAGCTCCAAACAGGAAAGCTCTATCATAAGTACAGACGAATTATTAACTTTCTACATCCAGCCAGCGATGTGCTAACTCTGGTGCCAAGGGGGAGATTTGACTTCCCAGCAAAATGCAAACCATCCAGAAGGCAAACTTGCTTTAAGATTTCCTGTTTTGTATGACTGAGTTGGCAACATTTTGATGTACAGAAAATTACATCCCACTTCCCATCCCAGTATCTTAGATCATTAAAAGTACCAGGAGTTATGGGCCTTTTATAGGGCAGAAAACAATAATAAAAGAGAAGATTCATATAAACAGCACTTATAAGGCAATATTTGCCATATAATAAGAAGCGAGTCTGTCGCTGTATACGGATCACTATTCCAACAAGGTTATTTACTGAGGCTAAGTACTACTGTTCCAAGGAGGACATTCACAGGGTTACTTTGCTCTCACAGGACTGGGTCTCCCAAGGTTCTCTTATGTCAGGGATGTCATGGGCTCCTTCAGGGTATGAGTCAGAGCAACTAAATTTAGTTAGGAACTGGACTTCCTAGGCTAACATTAACCTTTGAGCTCTCCCACCACCTTAGGTACCTCAATCTCCCGATTCAGAGCACAGAGCCTTCAAATGAATGTATGAAGCAAAAACCACACTGGACTTTGTGGGTGAACACCTGTCCCACGCTGAGAGCTTGAAATTCCCAACAGCTAAATTAAAACTCATTTCCATGGTGAGAGTGCTGGATGCAGACCAAGTTATATGTTACTATCCAATGGCCACTGCCTTCAAGGAACATAAGAACTGGGTCAGACTACTAGTCCTTGTGACTCTGAATCTGCTCACAGATGCAGCCACCAGCAAATGCCAAAAGAAGATGTAAGGGCAAGACATTCATGGGCAAGTCTCCCTCCTGGGACACCTGCCCACCTCTTAATCTCATACTGTCTTCACAGGGACAAAAACAGAAACCCAAAATTTATCAAAAAAATACCCCAAACCAACCCCCAAAAAACCCAACCAAGTAATAATGATATACCCACAAAAACACAACTCAGGGAGTGAGAAGCTAAAATATCTCGGGGGATCCAGGCCCAAGTGAGGGATGTTCTGAAGAACTCAAGGCTCTGTTTCCAAGTGTTTAATGCCTTCACCTGACTCACACTTTGAAGAGTGCTTGGCCACCTATGGCTTCTGGCTGCCTTTTTCTTGCAGAAACCCTTTTAAGAATGTGTCACTCTATAGAAAATAAAATAGAATCAAGATTCCTGACACTTGGCTCAGAGGTGTGACTTCTGAAAAATCCCAAGTACTCTTTTTCTGAAGCACAAGGAGATGCTATTCTTGTAAAATTTTATTTTTTACTCATGTAATTAGAAATAAGAAGCTACAAGAGGTCTTAGAAACTGGAAATATATGGAATTCTGAGAGCATGAACAAACGAAAAAGAAAGGATGAACTTTGTACCACTTTGGGTGCACTTTATCATTGCTGTTTATTGATCATTATCATGCATTGAAGACTCAGGGCTTAATGTAAACACAACTACACTGAAAACTTTTGGAATACCAGGAAATGCACCCAGAACTTAATCTACCTCCAATTGTCTTTCAGAAACAAATACACCTTTTCAGTGTGTTTAAAAATTACAGTTTGAAAACATTCTCTACTTAAAAGCAGACATTTTTTCTGTTTTCAGGAAAAAAAAATAACAGTAGTGCTTTTTAAAAGGTCACCTATTGGTTCAAACAAGAATGTTATTTTTAATCTGATTACCGTTCAGAAGACAAGAGTTTTTCCACTTTCAGTGTAAGCAACACAAAGATTTTTTCCACCTACTTCAATTGAATCAGTACTTGGTATTTCTTAACCACTTCTACTCTGCAATTTGCATTCAGTATCTGCACATAAATTAAAACCAACCTTCTGCATTGCTGTAAGTTACAAAATATCTGAGCAGGCTTAACTGTGGGTTTTTTTCTGTATTTGGCTTTCAGTATCATGTTTTTGCTTTGCTTTTTGATTAACCATGAAAGAATAAAAATAGTGTAAGAATCTAGTAAAAAGCTGTTGACTGTTTTCTTACCTACAAGCAAAAAACAGCATCAACAAATAAGTAAATACCAGTCTGTGAGCACCCAAAATCATGGGTGTCACAGGAACGTTCTACCATGCAGGCATATTTTAAATATATCCATGGGAAAATGGCAGAGGAAGTGCAAATAATTACAATATTCATTTAAACGTAAAAATGCTTTGTTTTGTTGTTTGGAATACTTTGAAGCTCAGGCATATGCTAGCACATTTAACATGGAAATGATCTGTGCCTGATCAGCACTTTAACAAGAGGAATATTTGAACAAAACCTATAGTTGCAGTAATAACCTGAGCAGTTTTCCATTCTTGATCATTAAAAAAGCAAAGACAGATTTGGTGAGACAATGGTTGAGTTGGGTCTGTGCACTACCATAAAACATAAATTATTCCCTACCTTTGGGGGATATCTGAGCTGGTTGACATATGCAAAGATTTTTTAATTTATCTGGAGACAACAATAAGAAAGATATTCTTTAAAGAAGCACAGTCAGATTGTAATCTACTGGTCTGGCTTGTTTGTTGTTGGTTTTTTTTGGGGGAGGGGGATGTTTGTTTGGGTTTTGGTTTTTTTTTTGTTTGGTTTTGATTGTTTTATTGTTGGTTTGGGTTTTTTTGTTTGTTTGATTGAGGTTTGTTGGGGTTTTTTTGTTTTTGTTTTTTTTTAATTTTATTTTAAAACAAAGATATTGAAGCTATGATCCAAGTGATCTGACAATTATGAGAGCAATGTAAAGGCTACACAGGAGCTAGATCTAGGCCCCCAAGAAGATGCAGCAGCCCTTCTCCAAAGAGTCTGCAATTTGGTAAGAGTAGATCTCCAGCACCAATTGGTCAACCCCATGAAGATTCTCAAATTTGGGACTGAATGCTCGAGTTTTAGTACCGGGTTCATGTAATCCTCCTGGCACAACGATGGGAGACAAGGCCAATATGGACATGGACAAACTTGTCCAGTGGATTCAAGTCACATAGACCTTATTTGCTGCAGTTTATTTCTAATCTGCTTTTGCCATTACAGTCTTTGCAGACAACTGGTTTTACTGTCAATACCACTGTTGTACATCTTTTCCCTTCTCCCAGTTATTATGCACAAATGACCCATAGGAGAAAACACTGGATCTAAGAGATCATGGAGGAAAAATGTTCAAGTATCAAGAAGCATAAAGCAAAGAAACAATGAGAAAAGGAAAAATACCCCTCCACCTTTGCATGGCATTGCATTTGTCACAAGAGTAGATTAACACTTTGCAGGGAGAAATATGATGATGCCTCATGGAAACCTTTTAAAGTAATTTCTAATAACTGTATTCACTACCAGGGCAGTCATTAACAGGTTGCCAGGAGAGAAAATAAAAGCTTCTAGGCAGTTTCCATACAGGCTGCACTTGATGTTATTACCATTACATCAATGCCTAAAAATGATAATGGGATGAGGGCCCTCCCCAGACAGGCACCATGAAAAACTGTACTGACAGTCTGCTGTGAACCAGCAGACAAAGGGAGTGCTCATGCTTGCACATGGGAAGTTGAGACATATCATGTGCAGAGTCACCCTTGCCATGGCTATATGGAGACCTGTCTTTGTCCCCAGACCTAGTCCTTACCCACCCTGGGCATCCTTTTTCCTGCTAGGGAGGGTGTCACAGTCCAGGCTGGAAGACAGCTACCTCACGGTCCCCACTTCCCCAGGATCATGATCCCTAAATCCCTCTGCCTTGTGGCAGCCCACAAACCACTCTCAGAAACTGCACCTCTGACACCCAAGTGCTTGGAGCCACCAAGAGCTTGGTGGCTCCTGAAAGGTTCCACCTGAAGGTCTGGCCTAGATGCAGCAAGCTCCGCACTGATGCTGCGGGCCTGACCTTTGGGCACCTTCCCTTTCCACCACGCCAGGGCTGCCTCTGTGGTGTGTTCATTGCCACAGAGCCAGGAAAAGCCCCACCGGTGCCTCTGCCCTCCAGAACACACCCCTGCTCTCCCTCCCTTGCTCTGCTCCATACATGAATACATTTCTCTCATTTCTCTCCTCTTATTTTCCCTTTCGGTATTTATTTTTTTATTTTTTTTCCCATTACTCCTTTAATGCAGAGCAGGGCTGCTGATTACAAAAGAGGCAGCTTGACTCGAGCAATAGGTCTTCTTCACTAATCCTCACTGTCATGGAAATTCCAGCTGCTACAAGAATAAGAGGCTCAATCCATATTTGCCAGCTCTAATATGAAATCTGTCAGGGCCCAAATTAATGAGTTCCAAATTCCTTACATCACGATAACAGGTTAAGACTGGTCAATTAATTACATAAATCCTTCCCGATTCATTGTGCATTTTCAGGCGATATTGTGTCTTACATAACTGGGTGACACGAGGCCTTTTGGCTCTTGTTGTTCTGCAGAAAGGCCTCCATTTAAGTGCAGCCCGCCTGCCACGGAGGCTGGTAAATGTCACGCCTTGGCTTTGTACTGGGCCCTAATTGATTTTATATTTAAAATATTTTAAAGAATAATAATTAACAATTTTTTTTTAACTT
>VWZY01012658.1:141272-179359 GCA_013399075.1 Chloroceryle aenea
ACCCTGGCTGCGGGGATGACTCGCAAATTAAAAATCCCGGGGGTTAAACGCAGAGGAGAAAGGACGATAATTTCTGTTGTTAAAAGGTCACTCGCCCTGTTTTCTAAGGAGGCTTTACTCCATAAGGCAAAGAAGCGATTTTAACAAGTTACAGAGTATTTTTAACGTCGACGAAGAGAATTAATTGTGTCTTTCCTAAAGCACTTAAGCCTTTCGTGAAAAGAATGAACCTGATACTGGAAATAATGTTGTTGCATTTTGGCAACATTGTAAAAGGTCTTGGGGAAACATAAACACCCAGGTCCTTAGCACGGCTTCTGGTCCTGCACGTACAGCGACACCGGCCAGGTTTATTCTTCCCCCCGCTTAATACGCTGATTTTATCTGTCTGTTGAATTTCACAATAGATCAAGTCCCAAACAGGACGGATCTATATAATTTAGTTAATTCAAATATTGCTCTGGAACATTATCAATATGTCATATCAAAAAAAGTCACAGGGTGGGGCATTCAAGAGTATAAAATTTTCTCAATGCTTATAAAACTACTCTATTTAAATGAAAATTTTCTTACCCAAAAGTTATTCTCTCTCAGCATTCTTGAAAGTATATTTCAATGACACTGTAAGTAACAGGTTGCCTAATACGAATTCACAGTATTCCAAAGTTATATGATCCAGAATTTGATAACACGTCTGACTGGAATATTTTCACCTTACATTTTCTACAAAAACAATAACAAACCCAAACACAACAGTGCATGTATACACACATATACATTACAAAAACAGGTGAAGAATACAGATGGTAAATCATAAGGGGATTAAGATACCGATGCTGAAATAAAGGAAACCTTAGTGGCAGGTTTAAACACAAGACAGAAAGTAGTAACTTGTTTTATTTAATTACTTAAAAGCTTTTTAAAAATAATCATAAAAATGTGAATATAAATTTCTAAGCAAAAGATAAAGTGAAGCTTTTGAGTACAGAATTCAAATTAGATGTAAATTAGCAATAATTGGACAGTATTATAAACAATAAATTAGCCTGTTTAAAAAAATAAGCAGGAAATATTTTTCAAAACTAAAAAATAATATTTAAAATACCAATGCTCAATTGATCAAAATACATTACACAGTGTTGAAAAATCACCAAATCATAGAAGTCGCAAAAGACATCAAAAATATCTTTTTTACATTTGAATTTGTAGCAATTCCAAATTAAACAAACTATCTTAAAGCACTTATGTGCAGTTGCATACACTTGATAAAAATGACAATATACTAGACATCACACAATACTTTTCCTTCATCTTTAGTAAGAAAAAAATCCAGTAATACTAGCTACAAAAACAACATTCAGAAAGATAAATATTTAAATAAATATCTGTCAAAGCTGGGAAAAAAGTTCTGTTACAGGAGTCTTAGAATTTTTGAACAGGGTGACACAGAAAGTAACAGAACAGCAATAGAACTATTAAAAAAAACCCCAAATATTTATTTCAGAAACATCTTCATCTGGAAAACACTTACTGGCATACAGATGAGCCACAAAGGCTCTCCAAACTTTCTGTATTTTCTGTCAGGTATTTAGACAGTGTTAGTAGGCCAGAATGGTGAAGTGCTTCAACAGTTTAATCTTTTTTTTTTTTTTTTTTTACAAAATAAAACCCCACTAGTCTGTCGTGTTAAACAAAAACATTCATATATTTCTCAGTCTTTATTCCAGTTTTTGTTTTTATATTTTCCCAATCTTTTAAATAAATTTTCTATTCCCCCCCCTTAAGATGGCACATTACAGAACTCAAGTAATCAAAATACCTGCCTGGCAGTAACAGCTATGTTTTAACATACTTCTAGTGATAACTTGTTGCTTTTATTAAAGCAGCATTGCTGCTAACTCACATACAAGCTGAGAATGTGAATAGACACACTTGTGCAATTCAGTATGACATAGCAAAAATTAACATGGATATTTTTCTTGTAAAAGTGCTACCATCAACAAAATGCAGTGTCTTCAAGTAGTTACCTAAGAGATGTTATCCTGGGGCTATTAAAACATGTTTCTAAAATTGCACAGATTCCCAGATGGATGTTTTAAAAAAGCATGCCCACACTTGCCGGTGTTACCCTTTATTAGTTGCCCATTTAATAATGTATTGTTTCTGTAATTCACAGGTTTAAAATGTTCCTTTTTTTAAAGTATCCACAGAATAAAAAAAAAAAAAAAAAAAGATCTCTGTATCTCCATTTCTGTGCTGGTAACTACAGCACTGAAGATAATGGGAGCTTTGCTAGGGTGATCAGACCCCCTTGCTCTTTTTAATAGCAGTTAAATGTCAAATATAAAATACAACACCACAGTGAAATGTATTCCTTTGACACAACCTGGGACTAGACACTACGCAGCTGCTGCTAACAATAAAAAGCAAAACTGACGTTTAATTAAAGTACGTGTTGGTGGTTACGAAGTTGTGTTCAGGCCTGCTTTTTGTTTGTGAAAAAGTCAATATTCCAATGGGTTAACTGCAGCCAGAGTGGAATCAGCAGCTCCTGTTACTCCCAAAGAGTGGGGAGGTCCATGTTGAAAGAACATGTTTTCGCTGATTATCATAGTCTTGGAGAGGGAAATGCTCTCTGTTGAAACTGCTAAACTAAAACATCTCTTCTGGTATCTTCAAATAGAAGTGCCTAAAGTTAAACGTGCCGAGTGATATCCTGGCCCTAGGGAGGTCGATGCAAAATTCAGCCATTGGTTTCAAAGGACCTCATGCAGAATTTTCACTGGGAACAAGTATCTGTAATTCCCTGGGAACTGTGAATCTCCATCAAGCCTAGAATGATGTCATTTTTATAAATATTTCTAACTGCTAAGCTACCATGCTCAAGAATTTTGGCCTTCAGTTCTTATGCATGATAAAACCAAGATTTCTATAAACATTACAGAAAGACCAGAGGAAGATATATTTATATCTCAAATTGTCAGCAGCATATAGTTTATACAAATGTTGTTCTGCTGATGTTGCCGAGCTACTTTAAAAAGTTAATACCTTGTGGGGTGTGTAATTTCATCACCAATGTCAAATGACTTCTAAAGATTAAACTTCTCCGATGCAAATTACAAAAAGATGCTTTGAATTTCTTTGATATGATATACCAACTTTTAAAGTGAGGAATTAAGTTATCTTTATTTTCCAGATCTGAGACATGTACTCAGTATGGGAAATATTCTAACTGCCACATATGTCAGCATAGCATGGCTTACCCAATACTGAGATTTTATAAGTCACAAAAACCTAAATGTGATAGGTAGTGTGTAGACCTGAATCAACATGCATAGTAAATCAACAAAGAAATAGTATCAAGGCCTGTTTTGATAATTTAATAAGGACATATGGTTGTATTGATGATGCATCTTTTAGATACACGTTACCAGCCAGCTGTGTTTACATGGTACATGTAACCAGGAAACTGAGCAGAAACCGCCTTGTACTGTCCTTAAGATAGCAATACAGGAATGATTCTTCATGATTCTTCAGAAGCTGGGCTTGCTTTACATCCACATGAAATGCTGTCATCACTAGGTCCTAGCCTGGAGGATGAACTGCAGAAAAGGGGAGGGGGTGGGGATTAAAAAAAAAAAAAAAAGAAGAGGAAATTGGTTTTCACAACACACTCAAAGCCTGAGTAACAGAGGAGAACTTTAATTATCTCCAGTCACAAAGAGAGACAGGAAATTTGGACTTTTAATTAGCCATTTGGAGTGCAGTTGGATATTTTTTTAGCAAGATAATTTAAACGCGAATAATTCAAGTCTGACTAAATGAAATTCACATAATCAGAATGCAGATAATTGAATTTCTACTGCATTCATTAATTCAGTGTGGAGGTGTGTGTGAAGACTTCTATGATGAGCTGTCACAGCTCAATAAAATCTCAGTCAATTAATTTTTTCATTATCTTAGTATTACATCAACAAAAAAAGCAGAGCATGCGCGTTTGTGTGTATATATAGTCCCAGTAAGTAAGGAAATACAGAAATCACCTCTCTGAATCAGAATCTGCATCATTTTTTCCTTTTTTTCTCTCTTCATCTTCTATAGGAAAACGTCTGTTCAAAGAGGCAAACTTATGAATTGCATCAGCAACAGAATATTTGGTCTGTCCAGATACACAAGCCTCCATGTCCTCTGGGCTTAGCTGAGTCTGTAAGAAGAGGTGAAGCCTACTGTCTGAAAGCAATAATGCATCTTGTAGGATCCTGGAAAAAGAATAAAAGTAAAATGTTTTTACATAGATGCACAAAAATACATATAGTCTAAAGTGTCTTGCCAGAAAAAAATTCTAAACGATGTCTTGCTTTTCAGTTTCAGATGAATCCTAAATCAGTAACAGAAGGTAATGAACATATTAAAATGATTAGGTGCGTGTTACTTTCTTATTACATTATTTGGAATTTTAGGTGAGTAAAAACACGAAGCTAATAGTTAGGCACATCTGCTATTAGAATAACTTCAAGGACATTTCTTCCATTTAACCATCTGTTATTACCACATGGATCAATTAATGAGTTTTAGGCTGTTGAAGGCATACACTCTTACGAAAATTTGGTCTCAGTTTGAGAACTCTTTCTTTTTTATTTTATTTTAATAGCTGAGCTTTTCTAAAAACTAAAAGTCACCAATGTGGTGGTGAGGATTTCATACATATGCAATGTCAGGACTTTGAAATACCTGTAAACAGCAGAGCCAAGACTACCCAAAATCATTTACACTTTTACAAATATGTCTACATTTAAGCTAGGGTAAAAACAGTAATATTGAACACCGATTTAAATTTATTTGCAAATGTTTTTTAGGGAATCTTAAATACTATTTCATTCCAGCTACTCTTTTCAAAAGTACATTTTAATTTTTGGGTTTCTATGTATTTTTAATTAAGTCTTCAAATAAATTCAGCTCAGAGTATTTACTTGTATCATGTGAGAGTAAACAAAATACAATACATTCCAGTAACATTGAAAATTGTAGAGACACGTTTAAAAGGACTCAGAATTAAGGACCATCATCACTACTTACAAAAAAAAAAAGGCAACTTTGCTGGAATATTTCTTTAAAGAAGATACTCTTTAGTGCACAAATCCTAGAATGATTAGCAAGATAATAATTTTTGTATGTACATGTAATTTTACTCATGTAATAAAGTCAAGGCCTATGACCATGCCAAACAGTGCTCCACAGAAAATTATAATATTTTTAATAAAAACTACCAAGAGTCAATTTTTTCTATTTATACCCATTTAGGTCACAGTCATTACCAAAAAAAGTCATTGCTATGCAACAGGTAATAAGAGATGATATTAATGACACTAGTTCTTACTAGGAAGAGCAGAAAAAAATACTGCATTCTACAGGTACTCTGACCAAAATGAAAAGTATAACTGATCAGTTCCTTCTCTCAAAGAAGATCAACAAAGTGTTTGGACTGTAATGTTTTAAGACACAGAAAGCATTCCAAAAATTGTCCTCTAAAGTGACCAACATTACAATAATGTTTAATAAATCCACAAAAGTATTTCTAGCTTCATTTAAATCCATACAAATCTGTCATATCAAAACAAGCAATATCTAACTGAAAATGTGGGATATTTGTATCCATGTATATTTCATTTGCCTCGGTGAACACATGCGCAGTCTCGACCAAGTAACTCCAACTTTAACACCTTCCAATGAGGAAATGTCTGCAATGACCGTAATGGTCTACCAGATGCGTTTGAAATTCAGTCTCAGAAGGACAAGGTTTTGCTGAAGTTCAAAATAAACACACTTTCGTACTCATAGAAAGCCTTTTTAATCCAATCTAAATTCTCACAATTTTACTTAAAAATAATCACAGTAAATAGACATCTATAAGGTCAATGTAGACAGTGTATTAATATACAGAAAAATTTCTTCATAGTCTAAAAGAAGCCAGCAAATGCTGTGTAAAAACAATTCAAAATACAGAATTTACAGATCTACACACCTTGACAGCAAGTGTCACAAATACAGTTTGAAAAGCCATCATTCAGCAGCCACTAAAAGAGGATTTCAGCCTTGACTCTTGATAATTCCACAGACAAACATAGCAACAAAAAGTATAATTCCACACAGTAAATCCACACTCACACTTGAAACAATCGGGGGAGTAAATAGTCTCCTTTCTCTTGAAAAGAAAAGCGGAAAAAGAAAGAAAGAAAGAAAAGAGGAAAAAAAAAGAAAGAAAGAAGAAAAGTGGAAAAAAGGACAGAAAGAAAGATAACATGCTGCACTTTACTGTAGAGTAACCAGAGTCACAGGGTTTTTTCCCAGGCTTACAAGCACAGTGTGGGGATGCACGTTTCTGCAATTCTAACATTTGCGTGTCTAATACCAAGTAACACAGGAAAAAACCCCAAGACATTCACTTTTGTGGATGGCATTTAGTTTCAGATTTTCCTCTTGCCATACCTTCAAAACTTTCCTGCCAAGCAGTGAAAACACAAGTAACTAACTGTTCATGAGATTACGCTACACTTACAGCTCTGTTGCTGTTTGAAATGTATTTTATTTTCTTTATAAAATAATGGGTAATCTTTAAAATTGATTTTAGATGGTTTGAGGCATTACACCAGAGAAGTAATGAGCACTAATGTCAATGATATTGGACACAAATTCATTTTAGCTTTATTTCATGTCCAGTACAATTCTGCTAAGCCTTGAACTGCTAAAGCACTGTTATTAACTCGGCAGTAAGCTAACATAAGGAACAGCAAACAAAAGTGATAAGAGTACAGACTGATCAGGACCTCAAGGCTACTGTCCTTTTTCTGCAGCTATAATTCAATTTCCAATTTTACTTTACATTGGACTCATTATTTCACAGTAATTTTCTTTTCTGCTTCATAGTGCCATCTGGAGGTGAAAGGAGGAGTAAAGAGAAACCAAGGCAAAGAAATAGAAAGACGTTCATAAAGCTAATCACACACATATACACACACGTATGTGTGTGTATATATATTCACAAGGGGAGGGAAAGGATCAAACATTCAATGCATTTCACAAACCATTCAAAACCATCCTGAAAGCAAATATATTAAAACCTTTCAGCCAGTCATACCCTTAAAACATTTTTTCTATCTTTTACTTAAAAAATAACTTCTTCCCCCCAACCCCCATCTGTACCAACAGGTTAGACTGCTTTTTAATTACATCCTTTAAGCAATAAAAATGAAAAGTTAAAACTGCTATCTGTAAGCCTTATGCTTTGCTGTTCAAAATACTCCTTCTTGTAGGAAATAACCATACATTTGTCACCAGATGTTGCTAGTAGTATAAAGTGCTGGTATAGCAATTGCTCTTCAGAGCTTTTGCCATCCTGGGGACTCCGTGAAGGGTTGTACATGTGAAAAACATATATTTGGCTCCAAGGACTTTAAAAATCAAAATTACAAATCCACACCACCTAACAAATTAAAAAAGGCATGAGGAAAGGAGGAGTGTCATAATATTAACACTCGGATGTCTTCGCAGAGGCTGAACGCGTGCGCAGTTTGAACACAACCAGTAGCACTCTTGGTGCTTCTGCAACAGTTTTATTACAACCGGTGCCAATGCAAAGCTGCGGTTACAGCGACGTAAATCAGCTCTCACTGCTGTCGCACTAATGCAAGAGTCACGGATCATGGTGGTAATTCCTATAAACTGACTGAGCATATTTAAGAGTACAACGGACTTTCTATGCACATTTGGAATAAGAAAGAAAGAATAAATCCTGCAAAATCTTAATGCTGTCACTAGTCATTACTTGTCAGAGATCTCACTCCTCTCAGTCAGATTGCTCACATGCATAATGACTATGAGATTAAGAGGGCTGCAGGACAATAACCTACATTTGAATTAAAGATAAAAAAATAATTTTTTATTCACAACCAAGTGAATCTTCATTCACAAGCTTTCAGGAAATACTCATGACCTCTAGGTCTTTAAAGAAACAGGGCTTAAAAATATCACTTCACAACCAGAAGACATAATGTCATTTTTGACGAAGTGCTGGACAGTATATGAGGATTATTCCTCCTTCCCCATCTTAGGGCAAGAACATTTACGAAAGACAAAACATGCGTTTTGTCTTATTTGGACAAGGTCCAAAATCTGTTTTTCTTCAACATGATTTTATTAGGTATATTATACACTGTTCTGCTGGAGGACAACAACATATGGCCGAACAGTACAACTTAATCCTAACTAAAGATTTCCTGTATCTACTGTAACCTAATACAATGACAGATGCACACTCGCATGTGTGGAAGGTTAACACTCTGATTTTGTTTTCAACAAATTTATTCTGCCCATTTACATCATATCATGAGAGCAAAAGGAAGAAAAAAACCAAACCAGGAGAGGCAAGGGTTGACAGCTTGTGCTGTGGTGCCCTCTATCGAGCATCCAAGCCCCCCAGCCTCTCACCCCAGTTCATGGCAAACAAAGCCAGTTTCCTCTTCAAAAAAAGCCAACTATAAGGGACAAAATGTTACTGATAGCAAGCAACTGCAAAGCAACTGTTGGGCATCTGATAATGCATACATTTAGGAAAGGATTAAGTGACATGCACCTGCTAGGCATTATTCACTTCACTTGCCAGATAGGAAGCATTACCAAGGTTCCATTGGAAAGGGGCAGCCATCTCTCACCCAAGGACATCCCACCTGCCCCACGGCTGCTGATGCTTCCACCTAAGCCCCAGCCAGTCTGCTGCTTTCCACATCCTCGAGAGAGCACCTGATGGAGATGCCTCTAGAAGAGTCATCTGACCCTGCACCAGCTCCTGCTTGTGGGGACAGTCAAGGAGGTGTGAGGAAGAGGGCAAAACCCCAGCCACCTCCCAAGAATGGCTGTCTTGGGTGGCCAAATTTTGGGTGGCTTGCTCATTTCAGCACCAAGCAAGCCTGATGCACAGCCACCGAGAGCAGCAACACTGTGGATGCCCTTTGTCTCTTGTGGATCCAAATTCTGCATTTCTCAAAATTCCTAGTATGTCTTCCACCCCATCATGAACTGCATGTTTGAAAACTAACTGAAAAACAACCTTTTTTCTAAGCCACATAAATTTCAGGATCCAGCTGTATTCAATAAAAAGTCAGTGATTGAACCTGACTTCATTTAAAACACTTCTGTTGATTAGTTTTCTAGTAAGCAAACCCCAATGATCCTCTGTGAGGGTAATCTAAATCCCAGAGTCAATCCTGTGCAGCTAGACAGGAATGTAAGCAAAGAGGATCTTACAGAAACTAGTATTATAAGATAGTGTTTTAATTTTGACCTCTAATTTAAGCTTCTCCTGTGAATTTACAGACATCCTAAAAGGAGGAGGATACTTAACAGGAAAAACACATAATTTTCCTTATTCTTACAAAGTAATTCATAATTGAAAAGGGGCTATCTGACTTCCGTTAATGCAAATGGCCTCTTGAAATATTAAATTATGTCCTGACAAGAAGTGAGCTTTACAGCTCTTCATCACTCAGAGATAACAACCTATAAGACAAGCAGATCTTATCCTGCATTTCTGCAGTAAAGCCAAATCAAAATGGGACACCTGTTTCCAGATTTCACCAAACTCTAGTGCTTTGCTTAGTTTCCAGCTGTTAGCCTGATTCTCATGCTACTGTGATCAGGACAGAGAGCCTTCACACATCAATAAGTGCACACGTTGCCCCACGCTAACCTGTTCTGGAGTGACACATAAAGGAGGACAAAAAAACTCCACAGCCATCCACATATAGGCAATATGGAGATGCATCCAGGGCCAGAAGCTGAGTACCAGAGAGCCTCCAGCCACTCCATCATTACTTCCCAGGCACATGGCTCTCACCTGGTTACAGAACAACCAGCACAGGGCACAGACAGACTGTGAAATATCTAAAATCCATTTCAGACATGGCTTGGATCCTGATAATCTCACAAGGCACTTAATGCAGAGAAGACCTCAGGTTCCTGAATCGCATGTGGGCATTTCAAACATGTTACCTGTGTACCTCTTCCTTGTCAGGTCTGCACAGGCTTGAATCCTATTTCTGCCCCCTGCCACAAAGAAATACAAGAGGGACTGTGGACTTGTGCACAGTGACTGCTGTCATTGCTGGGGTGAACGGAGCACTTGGCTTTGCAGTTCTGAATTACACCATCCCACACAACTACTTTCTGGCTCCTTTCCCACCCCTTTTCTAATATACCAGGGTGGGAAAAAAAAGGGAAAAAAGCATCATGGCAGCCTAGCTGAGTGAAGCCAGCTGAGCTTCTGTAAGCAGCAGCACAGAGGTGGCCGCCAGCAGAGGGCAGCGATACAGCACGGAAGCTGCCAAGACAATTCATCACACAGCCCGATCTCCAAATTCCTTCCAACTGTTCCCTAGGGCTGAGAGGAAGCTGACGCCTTTCTAAACAGCATCCAAGTTCAAGCATTTAAATCATTACCTTATAACATTCCTGGACTAACAGAATCAAGGTAAAAAGCTCCACATACTGTAATTTTCTGGCAGTACCCATTTAAGCTACAGACATTCACAAAACTGGAGAGTGTGGATGTGTTTTAAGAGAATCTACCTCTCTATTTTGTCTTCTTAATCACAAAGAGTGGTTATCAATATTTTTGATGCTGAAATACTGTACCTTGTTATCAAATTAGCCTCTTTGCCATTTTAAAATGAAAGTAGTTTTGGAAATGCAGTAATAAGCAGCACAGCTAAGCTAGAACTGCTCATACCCAGGGACCTGAACTACCACACCCTTTGTATGACCATTAATATTATTGCCTCTAGAAGAACAGTCACTCTATTTCATGGTCCTTCTTTCCTGAGCTGCAGAAAACCTACCCCTCTGATCCTTTCCTGCATTCCCTTAATTGTCTCATATGCCTTCAATTAAGTATTTGTGGGCTATTCTTTTGGACACTGATCCTATATAACTGTATATGGAATTGATTGCTGCAGCAGTTAGCTTTCCCTACCTCAGCTGTGGAGTCCAACAAATATACCTCAGGACTGATGATTTGTTGTCTGTTAGGGAAGATTGTAATTATAACAACACTTACTGGAAAAATAGTGGGTCCAGTAATCATTACCAAATGACCACAAAGCTTAAGGCCTACTTCAATGGTTTGCTTTTTTCTTTTGCTTATGCAGTTCTGATTCATGGAAATTATACTGGAAAAAGATGAATAGTCTCTACTCACACCACGTCACACCATGTCACACATGTTTTACCATGTCCACACCTCAAGCAGAGACTGAAGAGAGCCTGCAAATCTATGCGTGACTCCTGCCCCAGAGTCTGTGAGCAGCCTGCTCTCATACAGGCAGTGCCAGGGCCCAAGAATGGCAGAGAAAGCAGAAAATTACATCACCAGGGACTCTGCCACTGCATAAGGGGAAGTAGCTACAGCAGCAGGACTGAGGGATGCAGTACTGAAATTCATACAGTACTCCCTCGTAACACAGGTCAGACTCTAGCTAAACCTGACAAATGATTTGATACAGCTTCCAGCTGTGCTGGGAATTGGCACAACTGCTAGAGCTTGTTTATGTTATTGGGACTGACTGGTAAACAAAGTAATTTACATTATAGGAAGTATCTGAGTTAGGACATCTCTCTACAGAATAAATGCAAGCTCCCAAGAGTTTAGCCCACAGATACACTGATTTTCCGTGAACATAAAGAGGGAGAGAAGTCTGTTTCTTATCTAGCTCATTCTTTAAAACTAGAAATGGACATCATGGTGAAAGATCTCCCGACATAAATCCCAAACTATTATTTATAAACCACGCAATGAATCAGTAGAAAAGCCTCAGCTGAAATTTCCTTATAACCAATAGAGCTGAAGTCACGTGCATGACATATGACTGTGCAAATAAAAAAATAAAACCAAAGGTGTAACATGTACAGATGACCACACGGTGGCTCTCAAGTACCAGAGTTGAGCTATTTTAAATCAGAAAAATGATGACATCATAAGGATGCCAACATCTCCAGGATAGGCTGTACTTACTTTTCCAGGAATTCTTGCAGACCCTGCCGGCGATGGTCCACGTGATGAGGATTGTTCATATTGAAAAAGGGAGATTTAGATGGCAGTTCAGGTAGCTGTCTTTATAAACAAGAAGCAAATACACAGTTAAAACCAAATCTGAAACACTGGAGGAAAATGCAATAAGCAAATGTCAACTCTGAGCATGTGAAAATCATGAGTCATGTTCCAGAAGCTCATGAAATTGAATCCGGGAATGCAATGTTGAGAAACTGGAGGGCTTTTGACACACCTCAAAAGGAAAAATAAATTAATCTGATTTTTCTGGTCCAGTTGTTGAATCTGTGTGCATATCTCTTTGGGTCTCTTATGGTCCTTGCAGAACCTAAGCACACCCTAGAAAGGCAGAGAGCAAGTACGTACACCTTCACTAGATTGGTATTTCTGCTACCTGGGTGCAGCAGAAGGAAATGCAGATCAAATCTATTACAAATTAGAGGGGGGCTCACCAAACAGAGGCTATCAGTACAAAGAATGCTCTTCTGAGTTTAAAGCAGAGAAAATGCCTTGTACAGAATGAACTTGTGCTAGTAAGAAATAGAGGACACTTTCCAACTCTGACTTCTGTAATTCTAAGAATGAAAATTAAATAATCCTCTTCCATGACTGACAGATTAAATAGCCACATATAAAGTTGCTCACATAAGCGCTGCATTGCTCTGAAGCCTCTGTCGAAGCCAAACAAATTCTCGAAAGCGACGTCTAACACAGGATGTTTTCCTTGTAAAGCACATACTGTTTGTCTGTTGGGAAATAAAAAACATTTTGCTTTGTAAATCATATTAAATTCAAGTGCAAGCATAGCATTAAAAACACATCTGAGATGCTAATCCCTGAGATACCAATGGAAAGCTTGACATGAACTCAGTTTAACTTAAGAACTTTGCTTTCTCTCAGGACTGGTGGCAGCTTCTACTGCTTATCAGGAAATCTTTTTAATTCCCCCCCCATTTTTGAAAGCAAGAGATCTGGATTACAGTGCAACTTACGGTAACAGAAAAAAAGATCTCAGGAAAAAACATATTTTAAAAGCAGATAATGCCAATCTTGGGTGGGGGAGGGAGGGGGGCAACCATGTTTAGCTATTGTAGCTATAATCCCACAGTTAGCTACATGGAGACCTTACAATGTGTAATCCCACTTAAATCAAGTCAAAGAAACCAATGCGACTGCTCTCTGCAAGTAGCAGTATTTGGAAATTTTCCCACAGAACACTATTACTCTACCAGGAAAATGCCAGTTCATCAAAAGAGAAAAAACTTACAGAAATTAAATGCTTTTGCCAAATTTTCCTGTGGAACATACATTTAGATAAAAGCCCACCGACCAGAGAGGACTTCATTATAAATCTGCTTGCTGGTCAACCCACCCTCTATTGCCTGCCAGAAGCCACAACTCCTAGACGGCCACATGATGCAGATTGTAGTGGACCCAAAGATGCTAGTTTTCTGCTGTAGATGAGTATCTGTGATATCCCACAGTTTAAGAAGCCAAATGGTCTACAAGCTGGGTAGAAGTGGAGAACAACTGGTCTAAGCCTGGCAGACCCAAGATTTTTAAACCATTGGGAAGGCTGGATGGTAGCACTGATCTAGAGACTTGGTCTCTGAAAGCCCTGGCACTGTGTTACCAAGGAAGCCAAGCTAATGTTTATCAGCTTCAGAGATGCCCAGTAATGAATCATATAATACTGGGTCTAAATGACATCATCCCAATTTATCAGTAATTGAGAAAGCTGGTAATATGCTTCTATTCAGAAGCACCAAAACCCGTGGAATAGTAATAGAGCACCTACCCCACCAAATCTACAGAATTTCTATTTACTAGAAGTCAAAAATATAATTGCTTTGGAACCCATACTTAAATCACACTGGAAAATTTGAAAGTTTCACAGCTCTGACTGACAGGAAAGAAGTACTTGTCATGCTGAATGTTTAATAAGCCATCATTTGACTGCTTGCTCTCATTACACCAAACACTTAACTCTCCCACACAGGAAGGAAATGCTTTCGGTCTTGTGCTGTGCTAAGCATTAGCAATGTAACTCGCTGCTTTCAAATTCTTCACCTGATAGCAGATACACTTCACAATTTATTTTTTATTTACATTGCAATTAATAACCCTGGATCTAGATTTTGGAAATTAGGATAACTCCTTCCATATGTCATCCACCAAAGAATAATCAACAAACCAAAATGATGTATAGGACAGATTTAAGATATACAAGAACCGTAATTCTAAGTGCATTCTCATTAACTTACAGTACACTACAGTCATAAACCCAAAGGTAGTTACTTGATATATCCAAGCACCACTAAACTAACATAAGAGGAACATCAAGGTACACTGAAAGTAACCACACTGCAGCAACCAAGTAACTTGGCAAAAAGAAGAACAGAGGGAAACAGAAAATACACAAAAAAACCCAGATAATTATTTGAAAACAACTTTCTGGATGTTTCCTGTGAATACCTGAACATCAAAATTCTTCTGTAATGGTAAGACACCACTGGACTATGACAGTCCTCTAGTTGATAAGTAAAGCTAAGAATAGTCTCTGTTGCAAAACAGTGTGTAGTGCACCTGTAAACACACCAGGTTCACCTCCCAGCCCTGTCACCTCTCCCAGTACTGCATGGCCTGTGGACAATCCACCTTACCTGTTCCACTGCATCTCAGTCATTAGAAGGAAAATAATATCCTCCAGCTTCCCAGAAAGAAATTCCATTAGTAGCCCAAAGAGAACCCTGGTTTGGACAGAAACCCCAATAAGAACCCAAAGAATCTGTGCTGATGCTTCCTTTACTTACATGAATAAATATCTCATAGTCTATGTAAGAATGCCACGAGTCTTCTTTCTGTGTCCTGGGGTCTCTCACTAAGACAGTAACAAATTCCTGCAAGCGCATAATAAAAATCAGGTAATTAATTTCAGAAGACAAATGCAGTCTGAAAGACCCTCCTGCTAGCTCTTCTGTTCCACAAACTACTGTGCTGAGACTAAAAGCTGAACTGCTGTTTCACTGAATTTTGCAACCCTATAAAAGGAGAAGCAAAAAGCAATGAATCATCTGAGCTACACCACATGTCTGGGAAATTCCTTGCCAAACTGCTAGCTGAAAAGGAATATTTCAGATGAAGTAATACTGTGAAAAGTCATACATGTTTCATGCGTTGGAGATTTGGTGATCCCAGCAGCTACAAACTAGAAACCTGACATTCAAAGTCACACATGTAAGAGAGAACTAGGCAGGTATTTCAGGCTTTTCCCACCCTTTAAATCAACATTCAAAAATCTGCTCCATGTACCTAATACACCCATACAGCATTTTATTTGCTCCTAAATTTCTTTTGACTTTGTATCTGGCATATCATTGATTTCAGGCATCTGAGGTAAGTGTTTGATATCTTCATGATGAACTGAAGAACTGCCTTTTTTCTATGTCCCAAATGACTTGCTCCAGCCCAGCGGAAAAGTATGTACCACTATTAATTGCACTGGACACATATTCAACACACTGAATTCAAAATCTCAAGCCTAATGTCCTAGATGCCTTGTGGAAGGAGATGAATCCACGTCTACCACATATGCTTTCTGATACACAAGTAATATATCCACAAAGTACATCCCAGTCTGCCCACTAATCTTCCCAAAGAATCAACAGAGTCACACTGCACATCGTAATTCCCCATTTGGGGGGAAACAACAACGATATAGAGTATTTGTCACAGAAGTTGTCATATATAGTCTGTTTCCTACATTTATATAATAATCTAGAGATGTCCCAAAGAAGTATGAGGCATATGGGCATTATTGTCATGTAAGTTGGCATCACTAAGAGGAGCTTAAAAACCAAAAACAAACAAACAAACAAACCCCCACACACCACAAACCAACAAACTGACCTGATGAATCTGTATGTTCATAGTAGGATGCAAAAAGTTTCTTTCAAATGCAAAGGTTGAGAATGTGCCTAACTACCTGCTTTCTCCAAAGCAACAAGCAGGCTGCCCTACTTCAGTTGCTTAAATAAGCTATTCACCCAAAGAGCTAAGCCAATCACTTAAACAGTGACTCAGAGAAAGTCATCTATTATTTCAAGCTGTAGATATATTCCCCCTAAACAAGATCTCCAGGTACAAGAATCAACGGTGGGAGGAATGACAGTATCTCTGATAAATAATATGCTTTTTTAGTACCACTTTGGGTAAATCAAGAAACCCTTGAACTAGAAAGCTCTCAAAATGTGTCACTCCATGCACAAACCACAGATGTCAGAAAAGAAACCTTTACTCTTCAGCCAAGTCTTCTCCACCATCACACACATTTCAGCATGCCACCAACAGCAACCTTCAATAGACCAACAGTTGAACAACCACTTTGAATGTAAAAGATATATTTTCTTTTTTTTTCTGAACAGTCACTGCACTCTGTACATTGCAGGAAGGTGTCCATGGCCAGGAATAAATCATTTACCATGCTGATTTCCACATGGTACTGCTTAAGGGATGGGGAGCCTTTGGCCTGATGGCTGGATACAGCCCAATATTTTTATCTCATTTAGTCCTGCTACTAGTCACGAGGGTGTTTTCTGCATCATTGCTGGGTACCCTTCTGGCATGTGTCAGAAGCACCTTGCTAAAGAAAGGTTCTGTCTGAAAGGCTCTCGCCACTTCTGCTGCTTCTTTCCTTGCTAAGACACCAGAGGCCCGAATCTCCTCTGCAGCTTTTTAAACTCATTCCATTGCAGCACAAGAGGAACAAATGAACAGAGCTGTTATCACTTCTACCAGCTGAGGGTCATGCCTTTATTTCTACAAAAGCAATAGTGGGAGACACGAGGAAGTTTTCTCCCGAGCAGATCCTGAGCAGTGTTCTGAACAAAGGAGAGGAAACCATGTTGGGGTTTTTTGTTTGTTTTGTGTTTGTTGGTTTTTTTTTCCTCTGCCTGCAACACACTCTATCATATTTAGCATACTTTTGGACCCACTGTAACATCTTATCTATATAGTCTTATGTTCATCCAAGCTTTTGTCTTCCCCAGGCTCCCATTTCTCCATGTCCCAGTCTTCCCCAGAGCTGCAACCACTTCTAAACAACATTTCCTTCCCTGAGCACTAAATGCATCAGTCTTGCAAGTGGAAGAGGAGGAATTACACCAGGAAGGTTCAAACAGGATACTACTCTCCCCTTCACCTGCTGCAGACCAGGAACCACAACTGAAAGTGGTCTGCTCATAACCTAACTTCAGCCCTCTTCCCCTCATCTATTGGTATACCACCTTCTTGTTGCCCTTCCTCTTGTTCAGGTTGTCCAAATTTCTTAATTTCCAAGTAACTTTCTATAACCCTCTCCTTTGTAAAGAATCAAATTAATCTTTGAAGTAAAATGCTTCTTTCAACCTCTGTTATATCAAGGCATTATGATTAAAAGTCACTATTGGCTATGCTGTGTGTTAGCTATGGGGTTCCCTTGCAAACCATTCCAGATCATGATTTACAGAAAAAAAAATCTGTATGCTTTTAATTTCCAGTTAAATAGTCACCAAGTTGAAATACTGAGGAAGTCAAGCACCCTTCAGATTCTACTTACAGAATAAAGGAAACCTGCTGTACATGCTGTGGCAGGCAGGTGTCTAGGCAGTGTATCACTGAGCAGAGTAAAAATGATCTGCAGTACAGCAGAGCAACTCAGCAAACTGCAGCCCTCACACATGGTATCAGCTCCACTCTGAAAAACTAGGACTTCAGCAGAAGACTGAATGCTTCTTTTTTTGCCCTTTTATTTACCACAGAATTCCAATGCAGAGCTCAGAATGAAGCAAGATAAACATTTAGCAATTAGAAAACAAATCCTAAAATGTACAGCCTTTCTCAAGATCTACAATTACTTCCCCTATAAACATCCTGAAGGGTGCAAGCAGAGTTTGGTGGCAGAATATTCCCCTGGGAGATTGTGGTTATATGCCCAGTCCATCCTGTGTTCACTGGTCACAGTCATCATATTACAGCAGATTTAGGAGCTAATTGCCTTTCTCCTCTCTATATACTCCTTCCCCCCATCTTGTTATAAAAATTAGGATACTCTCATTCAGCATGTCTATCTTCAAGTTAGAATACACTTCACATAGAGGAGGTGAGGCTGACCTCTTCCTCCCAAGGGCAACACGAAGACATAACTTCATCTTTTGTCACAAGACTGTATTGCAGCCTGGCCATACAACCCACAAAGCAGAGCCCAAAGAGAGACAAGGTTTCAGGGGCTTTCTACTTTCATCATCTGCATTTCTTTTCAGGGTGTTGTCTTCCCCTGGCATCCACTTCTGCTTGTTTTTTCCAGACTTGCATTATCTATATTATGTAACATTGCATATACTTTCTCTTTTGGTTCATTTGTTTTTGTTTGGGTTGTTTTCTATTGTAGGTTTGTGTCCTGGTTTGAGTGAACTAACTCTGTTCAGTGATTTTACTTTTCAGTTCAGTACTCGTAACTAACAGCATCTGAAGTTAGCAGCCAGTTTTCACAGGCAGCGTCTGCTGCTGGCAGTGAGAACAACCCATATTTAGAGTTACTACCAAGGATTGGTGTGCAGACCAAGGCCACTGCTGGATCTTGTGTACCACACAGGGGGCTGCAGAAAGTGAAAGGCTGCACCTGCAGGGAGGAGCAGACAGGGCAGGTGAGCCCCAACTGACCAACGAGGGATTCCATCCCATAGACGTCATATTCGGTATAAAGCTGAGGGATCCAAAGGGTCTATGGGGCTTTTACCCAGGCTCTTCTCCCCTCTTGGACTGCTTCCCTGGAACATCCAAGGAGGACTCTGTCCATTCTGCCTTTGATCCTCTGTTCCTGAATCCAGTAGCAGATTCCAGCTCCTGAACACAGCTCCTGTCTTCTACGGGACCTGGTCTGGGACTCCCGGTGCCTACTCTACAACATCAGTGGTGACGGTGATGTAATTACCATCAGGGGGGTTGGGTTTGATACTGGGTTTGTATATATTTGTACATATTCTAATTTTTTGTTATTATTCTCATTAAAGCTGTTCTAGTTTCCTTTTCTAATCACTAAGTCTCTCTCCCTTGTTACTTTTCTCTTCCCTTTTGGGGAGGGAGAGGAGTTAACAGAGAGCATCTGTTAGGTCTAAAGGGCCACCCTGACATTAAACCATGACAGTTTGATTTGGTTTTGTTTATTTGTTTTGTTTTTTAATGAAAGGCCACAATATATGCCTATCAGGCATTCAAGAACAATATATGTCCTGTAACACTTCAGCGCAACAATTCTCTCAAAACCAGAACTTACTACTGACTGTTCAAAGTGTTCAAGCTTTTTTGTGATGGCCTATTGCATGTGTAACAACACAGACTCAACAGAAAGCTACTGGAAAAAGTGGCATCTCCATTTATTTCTTCTCCATGTAAAGCACTATATTCATAAGCAAAACAGTTCCTATCCAATCTTCCAGTGCCGTAGCCTTGATATTGATCCTAGCAGCAATGCTGGCCCAAACATCCTCATGGGATCTGCCCCAAAAGTAATCATAACCACAATAAAAAGTAGTCATAACTACTTAACAGGCAGAGAGCAACTTCTCTGTCTGGATGCACCTTTTAATTCCTGGATAAACTAGCCAGTTTATGCATGGTACTGGTGACATTTTGCTACTCTGACCTCAAGGCCCGGAGCAGTCCAGTAGTTAGGGTCACACATAAAAGACAAAATGGCCAAAGTGACCCCCCCCAAGCCTGCCCCTCATGGTTACAGTCCTATGCAAAGAACATGAGCGCTGAGAGCAGAGGAAAGGGGCAGCACTGAGGTCATGTAGACATAAGCACGGAAAAATGAAATGTTCCTCTTTGGACTTTCCTCAAAAAGACCACCACCATAAAAAGCTGCTGAAGCAAAGTCAAGAAGACTCTTCCCCTCCCTCCCCACCACTCCTTTCTTCTGTTGAGAGTATTTCTGCACAAGATGGATTGCTCAGAGATAAGGATAAACCAGAAGCCGTACTATATAGAATTTGACCACAAAACCTGTGTTTTCGAGAAGTCACTTTTTAAAATTTTCCTGTTAGGAAAATAGGAAATTTGACATGGAAACATATATTTTTAATATGGGAATGGGGAGAGACACATCTATCACAAGAGAAGGAATAAAAATAATCTCACATTAAATGATTATTTGTATTCATCATTCCAGCTGATTTTTGATTCAAATCTCTGTGCTCAGAACCATGTCAGGTGATAGCCTCATGCTCCACTGTGCCACTGTTACACATCTGATTAGTCAGTAACCCCCAAAGAGTCATTTTCCACAAAGCTCGGAGAAAAATAGATTTTCCCATCAGGCTGCCTATTAGTAAACGGATTAACCACAAAGGACACAGAGCTTCTTACACTGTCAGTGTTGGCATCTTCATTCTACACATGCTGAGTAGTAAGGCTGGTAAGAGACTAACAGCTAAGACAAAAGAATTTGTTCAAACTTTTAAAGTTCACTGGGACTGAGCAAAAGAGAATGCGCAAGTGAGATTCTTGTGGTTGATGCATCTGGTAATCAGAATTCAGAACCAGATCCAACCACTGTGCCCCACAAAATACCTGAACGCTGATGGAGAAGACTGAAATCCAAGTCCTTCTATCTCAGTGAATCCCTTATGCAGAGTCACTCTCCTTCTCCCTGATCCAATGAATATTTAATTCTTCCACCAAACTTTTAACAGAAGGAACTGGCACTGCATCACTCCAGAATATGTTGTAGCATGGCAGTTAAAAGCATGAAGAATACAAATAATCTTTCCCAGTCCATGTGAACCATAATGAAATTCAATACACAACCAGCAAACTAGATTCCTTTTTTAACCAAAGCTTAGATGTGACTTACTTGTTTTTCATGTTTTGGTGTCATCTTCACTGGTTTGTATTAAAATAAAAATCAACCTGGAAAAACAGGCAAGAAAACAGACATCAGATCAGCATTTAGTAGTTATCTGAAGGTCCTTAACAGTTTTACTAGACATTAGGAGACAGTGGAAAGAGCAACGCTCAACCGGAATACAAGTTTGCATTAACTCTAAAAAGTCATTAATTAAAAAAATAATAAAAATCCCATTTTAGAAGCACTGGGTTAGCCACCTCTGGGGATATTTGCCATACATGACAGTCCATGGATGCCCGTCCATCTTGGGAAGTCATTGCTTTTCTTCACTGCTCTGAGAGCCACTCCAGGGCTCATCCTTGCAATCACCTCCCAACAGCTCTCTGCAACCAGTATCCCCAGTGCACAAATATGGCCATGGCAGTGCTGCCCACACCTTGCTCCCAAGCACCCAAGTACAGGTCTGTGTGGCTGAGGTCCAGAGAAACTAAAACACCTGAGTCTGAGGAATCAAAACCCCTTCTTTCAACTGTTTCTCTGAATTGGAGATAAGCGGAGAGATAAACTGTTTGGATCCTGCAGGCTAGCTAAAACTCAGGCTAAATTTCACATGGCCATGGCTTTAAACCTTCCATGTAGGGAAGTGTATAATTAGACCAAATAAAAAAAAAAAAAACAAAATCATTTTGTTATTAACTTATGTTTTAATTCTACTCTTTCACTGAAAATCTTGATAATTTTTTAAGTACCCCTGCAGTTCTGTAAACCAGATGGTTTGTTCAAGACAGGTACCCACACAGGAAGAACAGGGCAGCTTTGTTCACTTGCCAGCTTGCATACACATCACCTAAAGACAATTGCCACGAGAAAAGGATTTGCAATTTGCCTTTCCCCTTTACCTTTACTTCATGCCATCCAGTCACTGCCAATTAACACCCACATTGAGCCCCAGCTACAAAATCACCCTTTTGCCTTCTCAACTGTTAGAAGTCGGCCTCCTCTTTCTCAACCAAGAGGAGCCAAGCAGTATCTTTCCTTCACCTCAGGAGAGCAACTCCCTATAAGGCCAGGATGGATGCTGCTCCAGGAGGAGAAGCTGAGCAAAATTCTTTGGTGCATCCCTGGGGACCTTGCACTGGAAAAGGTGACTTTGCAGATTGCTTAGGCAATCCCCAGCAATGGTTCTCAGCAGGCTGCAAATGTTCAGATGAGAGTAGGGAAGACACCTGGCTAAGTTCTTTGAGGGAGTTTCCTTAGTGATAAAGATCTTGGAGCTGCTCTTGTTACTGTAAAGCTATGTATTTAGGTCAAGACCAGCTAAGGACTCCTGGACATCCCATCTCTGAACAACGCCTCTTAGAAACACCCCTAACTTTTTAATTACAACTCCACGTATTTTATATGAAAAAGAGCACAAAGATAAGCACACATATATTTCTTTGACAAGGAAATTATTTTGGAAAAAACACATCTTTGTCAAATTTCTATAGGATCGGTTATATCAAAATAAGATATTCTATCACCCAATAGAAATGTTCATACATGGGACTTCAGACATCCTAAGTAGTGCCTCAGTAAGATTCCTGACTCTGTAAAGATATGGCCACTATTTCTGTTCTGTAACTAGGATGGCACTGACAAGTCACAGAGGAATACTGAAAACACACTCTCTAAATTTTCTTTTTTTACTCAATGTATTTATGCCTAACTGGCATATACATATATGCACCCCAAGCTGAAAGCATAGAAGAGCACCTGGACACTTCTTGCTGCACAGGCTCACCAGCACCAAGCAGCTTTGCAAGGGTGGGGCAAGAATTTCACTCATCAGTTATAACTGCTGTTAATACAGAAGTATGTTTGGAGCTTTCCTTTTGGTGAAGATAAATGGCTTTTACTTCTCAGGAGAGCACAAGCCCACACCACAGAAAACACTGTGCAGGGCTTGGGCTGTTAGAAGATGAATATGTCTATTATGTCTCTCCATTTGGTGTAGTTCTAAAGCTATATAGTTTTGGGGTGGTTCCCCCCTCCTTCTTTCTGCTCTGGTTGAATTTGTTGTGTTCTTTCAAAAAGAGCAATTCAATTTTCTATTTTCTTTTTTTCAGTTATAGATCTTTCTTCTATCAGGTTCTGCAGCCTCTTTCTCTCCTGCATCTTAAGTGATTAAAGTAAGAAATGATGCAAACCTGAAATATCTAATTCCTGATGCTGTTAGTAGATGACAGGGCTGGAATAACACATTTCATGTTGTCTTCTGTTTTTCTAATGGCCAAGTTATGTGCTGATACAGGTTAGAAAGAGAAGTTTAAACTCCAAACAGCCATTGCAATTTTAAATAATTAATAACTAAAATTAATATTTCAGCACCAAACCCCATCCTAAAATATTTAAAATACATCATTTTTTCATATAATTATATGAAATCAAATAAATTAGGTGGAAATGCAAGCCCACCAAAGCTATGTTTTCCACTTCACTTCAGCAAGTCCAAGATTGCCCAATGCACACTGCAGTCACTTTCAAACATATTGAATGGCAGTATTCTGTCTGCTAGCAAGACACATATTTTGGGACTTAGTTAACATATATAGATGCCAGTGAAGCAGAAGAGCTCAACTGTCTGCTTGAGAAGATGCCTTTTTATCTTTAGAAAAAAAATAACTAAATATACCAATGGGAGAGAGAAACAGTCCTTAGAAGAGAAGCAGAAGGTTGCTGGTCTTTTCACTCACACAAAAAAATTTCCACTGACAGAGAAATGAACTAGAGCTGGTAAAACAAATCAAAAAGAGACAGTGGTCGATCTGTAGTTTTGATAAAACACTATCTGCTGCAACTAGGAAAAAAAAAACATTATTTTCAGTAATTTTTTTGTTCTGATTTTGATCTACTATCTCTGAAGACTTTTAAAATTAGTTTCATACACTTTATATAGCACCTGCTCTTTGCAGTATGCGGTTTTGACAGTTGTTAATTGTGTAACCAATAAACCGTCAGGAAGCAGCTCCACAACTGCCAACAACAACTACCCAAAAGCAAAAAGATTACGTAGGATGACTTGCCATATTTTCTGTAGCCTACAAAATAAATCAGGGAAAAAAATCCCACCAAACCCAAGTACTGCAGTGCTTTCCTTAGACAGAATAAACTGCAATGCTCTTCTTGGGGATAATAGATAAATTCTATGAAGTATTACATTTTATTTCGTATTTTAGCATTGATTTTATGTTTTAAAATCTAAATTTAAACAGATTATTTTACATTACTAGCAGAATACCCTGTTATCATGTACCCATACTGCTCTTAAAGGAGGAAGCAACTCCTCCCTTACATTCCCAAACTGAAAGATGAAAACACAAATAGTACCACACACAAAAACCAAGACAATCTGCTACAAGAATAGCACAAACTTGAGCCCTCCCAGCCACCTCACTAGTAGCTGTGTTTAGTTGCACTGAAATTTTATGATTTCACTCCTTGGTGGTCAGTGGCCTTTACAATGTTCCTGCCTGCTCTGGGATTGCTGACAGACTCCTTGCGGACAGTGACTCTCCTCAAGCAATAAATGTTCTTCAGCTTAAGAATTACCCATCTACCCACCTTCAGTTATTTCTAAATATATAACTAAATGACCACCTTCAAGCTTTAACAGAGAAGAAAGATTTATTTTAAGACCTTGTCAATGAGTCAAAATTCTATCCAATCACAAGCAAAGACCTCAGCTGCACTTTCAAGGTTGGTCCCATCATCAGTATCAAATGAACTTTTGTTCAGAGTCTTGGTGAGACTGAGGGAGAGCGATATCACTATTAAATCTCTAAATACTTAAAGATCTTTCCTGCATTTTATTTTTTTGCTTACCCTACCATTCATTTTTTTTAAAAAAATCATAAGAATTCTAATCTACAGCTTGTATAAAAAGCTCAGCTGCATCCACACATGGAGTTCACTATCACAGAACATGCCTGCATTCACCCAACCACACTATGTTCCTGAAAGGAATCCATATGGATTTGTGAGGAAAATGCATGTGCAAGGGATGATGGCAGGAAGGGGAGGTTATGAAGAATAAAGCTGTAATAAAAGAAGATGCTAACTCTAGAGAGTTCAAAAAGACTACAAAAAAAACCTCATTAAAGCCCAAGTTAAAACATAAGTAGTACATTATTCTGTGCAGAGTCTAAGTACATTTCCACTGCAGAAGCATTCACTGTCTTTGCAGAAGCCTCAGATTCTGGACTAATTCTGAAAGGTCAGTTACTGTTAGGGAGAGTCTCTGCTAAGGAAAGAACATTTCTTGCAACTCCTGCACAGAACAGAGGACCTGACATGCCTGTGCCACTGCTATTAGAAATGGAGGAGCTAAATCTCCATGACCATCACAGAACTATTGCTCTTGTTGATGGGAAAAATCTTATTCAAATGCCATTTCCCAAGTAGAGACTTCCACTCAACCCAGAGTAACTCAGCCTCAGTGTAAGCAGATATCTTTGACATTACCTAGTCTAGTTTAATACCTGAGGTCAACCCAACTGCATTCATCAGACAAGTCATGAGTTCCTTTCTGTCATTCACTCGCTTTCCATTAATAAGAATGATGAGGACTGTAACTCTAGACTGCACAGGTCACAGAACATCCTTCCTTCTTTCACGTACCTCGCTAGTGGTTATTTGCCTCACCTTTCCTCAGCAAATCACCATATAGGTATGCTTGTCAGAAGTAAAAATAATACGAAAAACATCAGCACTTTCATCTAAACTCTGCACATCACTCAGGTGTCTGCAGACTGCTTAGTTAAGTAAACAGAAAGAAGCCCTTGAGCAAATCCATCTCACTTTCCAGGCTCGAGGTACCTGTTTCATCAGTACTGTATTACAGTAACAGCAGAATCACTTCGCTGCTGAGCAGGGAAAACACACCATCTAAACTGCTTTTAAAAGTATGGGAGCTTTCCGAATCACCAACAGGATTTGCAAACCTTTTGTCCAACCACAACGCTACGTAGAAACACACTGCCAAAAATCACGTCTTTCCAGCTTCACTTGAAATTTCAATTTTCTTTTTTTAACTACTCTTTTCCTAAAGGATTTCACACCATTTGGTTGCTAAATGCTTGTTAACAGGCACCAGGTACAAGTCAGCTCCTCTTTAAACACTATGTTATAGTTTTCCCCCAACCAGCCATACCCTTGTGCTGCAATCTTCCTAGCTATTGAGACAAATTTATAAAGACAATTAATTCAATCCATTTAAAAAAAAAATAACCCAAAACTATCAATTTTTCATTCTTTTCAGAGGAAGGTGAAAATCAAAGAGTTAATCAAACATGAAAATTTTCCTCAGCTTCCCCCAAATATATATATGGCAGGTGTGGGCCACAGATTTCCAATTAGAGTGGTACTATACCCACTTTGAACTGCATCAACTTAATACGGTATTATTGGACAGCAGCATGACTCAAACACCAAGCCTCTCTGGAACGTCTAAAATCCTAAGGATAAACATGGAAGAAGTACTATTCTGGAGATCATATCTCAGCACATGGAAGAAAAGAATGTTACCAACATTAGCCAGCATGGGTTTACTAAAGCGAACTCATACACAATGAATCTGATGGCCTTCTATGATGATGATGGTGTGACAGAATGGGTAGATGCAGGAAAACCAGTTGATGTTGTCTGCCTTGACTTCAGCAAGGCTTTCAATACTGTCTCCCATAACATCCTTGTGGGTAAACTCAGGAAGTGTGGGTTAGAAGAGCAGACAGTGAGATGAGTTAGGAACTGGCTGAACAATATTGCTCAGAGGGTTGTGATCAGTGGTGCAGAGTCCAGCTGGCGACCTGTAAGTAGTGGTGTTCCCCAAGAGTCAGTTCTGGGTCCAGTCTTATTCAACATCTTCATCAATGACCTGAATGAAGGGATAGAGTGTATCCTCAGTAAGTGTGCTGATGATACTAAACTGTGAGGAGTGGCCAATAAACCAGAAGGCTGTGCTGCCATTTAGTGAGATCTGGACAGCCTGGAGAGCTGAGCAAAGGGGAATCTAATGAAGTTCAACGAGTATAAGTGTAGAGTCCTACACCTGGGGAGGAACAATATCATGTACCAGTACAGGTTAGGGGTAGACCTGCTGGAAAGCAGCCCTGGAGAAGGACCTTGGAATCCTGATGGATAATAAGTTATCCATGGAACAGTAATATGCCTTTGTGGCCAGGAAAGCAAATGGTATCATGGGGTGCATAAGGAAGAATGTGGCCAGCAGGTCAGGGAGGTTCTCCTTCCCCTCTATTCTGCACTAGTGAGACCACACCTGGAGTATTGTGTTCATTTCTGGTCTCCCCAGTTCAAGAATGATAGGGAAATACTAGAGAATCCAATGGAGAGCTACAAAGATGATTAAGGGACTGGAACATCTCTCTTAGGAGGAAAGGCTGAGAGACCTGGGGCTGTTCATCCTGGAAAAAAGACGACTGAGACAGGCTCTTATTAATGTTTACAAATATTTGAAGGTAGAAGGGGCCACCAGTCTCTTTTCAGTTGTGCCCTGTGATAGGATGAGAGGTAATGGTAGTAAGGTAAAACATAGGAAGTTCTACCTCAACATGAGGAAAACTTCTTCACTGTGAGGGTGACAGAGCCCTGGAACAGGATGCCCAGAGAGGTTGTGAAGTCTCCTTCTGTAGAGACTTTCAAGACCCACCTGGATCTGTTCCTGGGTGACATGCCCTAGGTGTTCCTGCATTGGCAGAAGGGTTGGACTCAATGATCTCCAGAGGTCCTTTCCAACCTCTACCATTCTATGATTCTCTACTAAGAAATCTGTTCACAGTATGAGAGAGTGGTGGATATTTCTTCACTCTCCTCTTTTTTTCTTTTGCAGTCTCAAATTGTAGATGTATGCTCAACCAAAGGACTTCACATATATTCTGCAGTTTCTCTGGGTTGATGATCTCTGAGCAACTATTACTTTGGTTTTTTTCCCCCATTAGAAAATAACATAAGGCTAACATTGGCAGATTGGGCCTTTATGCAATGGCTAGAAAACTAATTCTGGGTCAAGACACAGAAAGAACAGTACATGCAGCCCTCATAGTGGTAATTGGTTACTACTCAGGACTCATGCTTGCCTCAGCTTCTGTGGACAACCTGGAGACCACTTGAAATTGTCCTGCAGCTCCAGATCCTGTCTTCTGTCTAGCTGGTCTGCCACATAAGCCTGCCTTTGCTACTCTTTCCAAATATTACAGTGCATAGTAAGTAGCTTAGACTATACTAAATGATTTTGTAGTGTGAATAATTGCAGGTTTTGTTGCTAGGGCATTTTCTGAAGGCCAACAAAGAGATGAGGCATTCTTTGAAGGGAAGCATTGCTGATCTCCAAGGTAAGGTCCCAGTAAGAGTGCTTGCTCTGGAGAACTTTTGAGATTCCTTGAGGTAGGAAAGACCAATTTCAGAAGAAGCAGCAGCAATCCTGGCAATCTGGCAAATTCAATCATCTTTCAACTACAGATATACTCAACATGGAAAATACTGGATAGGCACTAAACTGCTTACCAATACTGCATGACCTAGTTCTGTAAGTAAATCTACCTTTGAAAACAGAGGAAGCAGAAAGCAGTTTCCAGGCTAAAACCTCTTGCTGACGTAAGTACCCAAGTACTTTCCAAATCAAAGTTCTGTTCAGTTACTAAAGTGCCGAGTGCAGATGTGCATGTTGTGCACACAAACCATTTACAGATCTTATCAGATACACCAACAAGCACCAGCAATATAAAATCGCCCACAGGCAGGTGAGTGACCCCTAGATATTTTATATAATGCCACTTACAAACAACACATCAGACAGCTGGTACCTTTCCTGGCTGCATTACAAACCAAAAAGAATGGATTTGTAAACAGAGACAAAGTATCACTGTTTCAGAACACTGATTAAAACCCTGAGAAAAATCTTAAATGCTGCTTCTGCAGGAATATGTTTCTCTTTCTTCCAAAATTTCATGTTTCTTACAGGAATTAAATATTTCATTGCATTAAATCAAAATAAGTTGCCCTAAAAATGTTATCCTCCTCAAGGTATCTCTCTGTAATAATTATTTTTTACTTATTAAAGAGAAAGAAGTGTTGACAGCAGCTGTATCTTTCTTGCTGAGTAAGCAGTGGACGTGTCAGCAAATGCTGTGCAGGCTTATTGCAACACTTCTTCCTCAGTCTGTCGAATGCAGAGACTGACATCACCTGATCCTCTCCTTCCCTTCCCAACTCACCCCCTGAATCATTTTGAATCTCATGTACCAGAAATTTCTCCCTCTCTTTCTCTCTCTCTCTTTCTTCAAATATTTTTAATTTATGATAATTTTTTTCTGCTGCTTGAACTGTTTTTACACAGCACTAAATGTTCTAGCTTAGCTTTCTTCCTGCTGCAGATTTCCCTATTCTACCGAAAAAGGTATTTTTGTGATGCACCACTTGGGCTCATCTAGGAAGTGCTAGTGCTTGGTCTTGTCCCCAGAGAGGAAAGTGAAGCTTTTAGCAATAGCCTTGGCCACAACCAGGGATTCAGAAGTCCCAGCCTCATGATGTGCATCTGAGGAGATGGCTGGGAAAGACCAAGCACAAGACACAGTCAAAAAAAATGTTACATAATAATATTCTGAGACAGATCAATACTAAGCAGTTTCTGTAACTGCAGCTCAAAACAACATGGAAGATGAGAAATACTGTAGCAAATACAGTAGCAGATACAGTGTACTCACCAAGTATTTTGATCAACTCTTTTCAAACTGTTGTGTTGCCACACAGTAGCAATTCACTCATCAGGCTCCCTTCCTACTGCAAAATCTTACTGGTGCTGCATGTGCACCCCTATACTGCACTAGTTTATGAGCTGAATCTATCAACAGTTAGATCATCCATTTAAGAATGTATTAACAGTGATATTAACTGGACAGCTTGTTTGCTCAAAGGGGTTTGTTCTCTTTCTGAGCTAGCCTGTGGCAGTGACATGAAAACAGTATTTTGAAAGTAAACAGCTTCTAAATAGCATTACTTATTACTAAAGCAGACAATTCTGAGGAGAAAACAACATTTGACAGGAGAAACATTTCATGAGACTGACCAATAAGAAAAATCAGGTTGAAAAATCAGTGATTTAACAATATTCTTGGATTTTCTGCTTCTCATTTCTTTTGTGCTAAGTAAATGTTACATTTCACCCCAGTTATGGGCCTCACTGCTGTACCATAGCTTCGTAAGTCTGGCATCAGCCCTTAGCCAACTCTCAGCACAGGAGGCAGTTTACTGGTATGGAAAACCCCTTTCAGAAGTTGGGAGAGAACAGCAGGAGACATGACAAACACACAAAAACGTGAGGAGTAGAAGAAGAGCAGCATGTGCATTTGACTGCTCTGCCATCACAGCCAAGTCAAAGTCAAAGGAGCCATCAGACAGCCTGGCTCAAGGTCAAGCAAGAAAGAGGAGCAAAGGCAGAAAGCTTCACGCCTGCAGAAAAATACAGCCCACAGCTTGCTTTCATTGTGCCCAAACGTACATGGTAGTTTTCCCAGTAATTAATTCAAACAGACCACTAAGTGGTCCAAAGGAACTTTTTCTTCCTTCAGCAGGAGGAGTTCCCACTCATGGAGCAGCTGCTGCCTAAGTAAGCAGAACACACAGATCTGAATTAATTTTAAACATGGCCAGTTCAGGGTATATTACAAGCCTGTGGGAAAACAATGGACCAAGATGAAACTGGTTTACGTTTGCATTGTTTAAGTAAGGCTTATTCCAGGT
Source organism: Chloroceryle aenea (assembly GCA_013399075.1). Taxonomy (NCBI): domain Eukaryota; kingdom Metazoa; phylum Chordata; class Aves; order Coraciiformes; family Cerylidae; genus Chloroceryle; species Chloroceryle aenea. The sequence goes on from VWZY01012658.1 coordinate 172,052, forward strand.
TCACTTAAAATATATTTACTTTAGGTCAGAGAAAGCACAGTCTGGTCTTAAAACAGAAAGAGTGTCAATTTATATAAACACACCTTTACTAAAGCAGTGGAAACCTACACATTATGTATGGATGTATTTGAAATCCTACTTTGTGGTCCTAGGGTCGAATCCATAACACCACCTATCACATGGCTTCTGGGACCTGACAACCAAAAGATTCTCTCTAGCTCTAGCATTCTGCAGAAACGCAATGCTGCAGGGACAATGGCTTTTCAATTCAGGGCTATGCAGGCATCTTGGAACAAAACTGCAAACAAGGCAGCTTGATGAAATTTATCGCCCAGATAAGGCAGGCGCTGAAGGTACCAGTTACCACACATCCCCTGTGGCTGGAAGCCTGTAGAGGAAAGTCTCGCTGCTGGTATCCAGCCTACTTCACTCACTGCTAGTAACTTTTCTGCAGAAACGATGCAGTTGGTTTACTATGGCCATCAGAGATGAAAATAACCATTCCTGATGATGTATTCAACTTCAGGGGCAAGATTCAAATCCTGCAGCACTTTATATACAGGGAAGTGCTTTACATACTTGGAAAGAACTCTATAAGGATAGTGATGTCTTTGACAGGGTCTGTTTTATTGATCTAGCAGGAGAACAGGAAGAAGAATGTTTGTCATCTAGCCTAAAAACAACACAACTTTTGCAACTGTAAGAGCTAGGTACTAACTAACTGCTGATAACCACAATTTCATCTGCATTAGAGAGAATAAGGCTACTCAAAGTCTGAAAATTATCTAGTTTAGCTAAGGCTATAGGGAATAGACAGCACACCTTAGAATTACGCTTTGCTAGAAATCTGGTGAAGGTATAATCACATACACTGAACTCGATTACTTTTCACACGTCCAACTGCCTTCTATTTCAGATGTCTAGGACAAGTCAGTTACCACCCAAGGTCAGAACGATAGAAGTTCTAGTGATCCTCAAGTGGTCAAAGTCCTGCAGCATTCAGAAACACACTAATGCATGTTGCTGTCATGGTCTGAGACCATAGGTTAGACAGTGCTGAAAGTAAAGATGGTGCCTTGTATGTGAGATCAGAAGTATACTTGAAAATATTTCAGAGGCTGTATATCCCAAAGCCATATTTTTTCAAGAAGACACATTAATTTAGTAAAAGATATTTAATGTTCAAAACATGCCTTGCACGAAGATTTGTGACACCAGAGAGCCTGAAGGATATGGAATAATCGTTTTTGAAAGCAAACCGCTGCTTATGCACATAAGCAAACAACATACAATTTTTCAAATCTTATATTTAAAATCAAACATATAATGGCAAAAAGGAAGGCAAAAATCCGCTTGTGGACTGAAGACTGCCTTTGTTTTCTTAAAGACAATCTAGAGTACTCCAAATACTCTTTATAGTTATCTTGCATTAGTTACAAGGTTTGGTGCAATATTGAAGGGTAGTTTTCCTAAGAAAGTCAAGATGCTTTCTTTGCAGGCTAACTTGAACTATTAACACCTCCTTAGCAGGGTTTGCATTAAACCCCTGTGATTCAGCTGTGAAAATCTGACAACAAAGACCTCACCTGAAGGAAGATCTTGCATCCTTACTTTAAGATTTAGCCTTGGAATACACACCCAGTGCAGACATCCTTTTCCTGGCTGGCAGGCTAAAGAGATCTTTCTTCCAAACCTACCTCTGATGATGAGTGAAACAGCAGTCAGAAAGCTCCCTTGTGAATGAGCAGATTAGGAAGGCTTTGTTTCTGCACAAGTATTTGTGTGTGTCAAACAGTTCTTCATAAAATCCCAAAAGGGACGTTTTTGGCTATAAATCCTCTCTAATTCTTGGATCTTACTGCCCAAACCTTGTGGTTTGGGATGCAAAGGGGCTGTTTAATCCAGTGACCGTGGCTGCCTTCCCTGCCATTTTCTCAGCAATCAACCACCCAGAGAAGCAGGGACAAGGGGGTTTACCTTATCTGGAATGAGAGATTTGATTTCCTGTCTCCCCAATAACCCTGTTGATTCAGTGCTAAACAGTCATACCACAACCAGTCTTCACCATGAGCAGAACACACCATAGTCATAAAATCCTGGTAAGCAGACCAACTGGTGTCACAGCCATTAAACACTGGTCTTGTTTCACATCTGAAACATGCAAGTGAAATATTTAATGTCTGGAGACACGGGAGGGTATTTTTGGGCTGTGTTCCTCCATTCTATAAGAGAGAAGGATATTACATGTAGCTGTTCTCAAGGCAAGTATGATTGTAATGACACTACACAGTGATGCAACTATTTTTACACATGACTGCCCAGCACATCATAGGCTCCAGCAGTATCAGAAATGCTCTCCAACACCCAAGATTCACAGCTATTTCCCTTCTCCCTGAAAACACTCCCAAACGCTCCACTTGCCACCTCACCTTTTCATGCCTCATTTATAGAAATAAATCTCCTCTGGGAAGAGGCACTATTGGGAAATCAAAGCCTTCCTCTCTGGGGAGACAGATGAAGATCTCATTAAAACTGGTACCAAAGTTATGACTAATTTAAAAACACCCATCATCATTATACAATTAAAACAATGAGACAATTAGAAGACAAAGTTATAACACCGTGACTGTTGTTGTAGACATGAAGCAAGATAGGCAACCAGTGGGAAGGAAGTATTGGCAGCATGCACATAGACAAACAGGTCAGGATATATTACTCATTGATAACTCCATAGTAAAATGGATGCTTTGTTGAGGGAGCAAAACGTCCATTTCGTTTTCGGGCATAGGATACCTATAAGTGAGTTTATCTTGCTGGATGACTCTGTTAGAGAAGAGGGGGAGAGGAAGAAGTAATTCTCTTAAGACACAAATCCTTTAAACACCAAGAAACACGAGCTTCTTCATACCACAACAAACAGGCATAGAAAACAATTTGCATTCTCTTTTTACACACAAGAGTTACCACAGAACTCATTGTTATACATCCTGCTAAACAACTCTACAGCAATCTATAACGTCAATCACATGAAGATGATGGAGCAAAGGGAAACTCCTTTCAAACTGATCAAGTCCTTCCTTTTGGGCCAGGCCCACAGTCTGATGCTGAGTCACAATGTTTTTTTCAGGGTTCATGTCTCTTGATTAACTCCTCTATGGTAACATGAGACATTTTTGAATAACTCATACTGCAGCACCAGCAAAACAGGAGGTGTATAACATATGCAGCAGAGTCAAAAAGGAAACTGTTTTCTGGGACCACACTCTCTCTTCTAAGAGCATTTAAGGATTCTATGAAGACATATTCCTAATTAGACCTCAAGAAGAGAAGTATTGTTTTGAAGTTCTCCAAGTCAAAAGAGGAGTACTGGAGGAGCAAAGTGGAAAATGCAGGGCCATTTGCAATCACATTATCAGATTGTGTTTTGATAAATCTCCCAGCAATTCCCCTGTCCTGCAGAAATCCGGACAAGTACTATTCAAATAGCTGAACACAAATATTTAGTGTCTTTGTGGATGTTTACAAGGTGCCCATATTAGTCTTCAGCTGCTGCCCAAGAAAAAAGTGGATCAATTGATGCTCACGTGTCATTATGCCAACCTCATACAGATGTCCTGAATCCTCTTTAACAGCCCCCTTGAAAGGCACCAGTCACCCACACCCAGGCAACCAACCCATGCCAAAGCTGTATTGCACAGAGATTCAGGAACACTAAAAATAAACAGATCCAGAGGCAACATACTATGCACCAGACTTGGGTATACAGTTCCTCAGTCAACAATCAACTATTTACTTCTCTATCCCAAGAGTTATCCTGACAAAAAGGCAGGAAAGTCCTGTAGGACACAATTGTTTTTTCCTCTTAATATTTTTAGTATCAGAAGAACAAAAAGTTGCTGAGGTTTTTTTTGTTTTGTTTTGGTTGGGGTTTTTTGATAATAAAAACATGCAGAAAGAAAGAAAGAACGAATGAACAATATCATAAACTAACTGGAAATCTTTTGCTTCTAGCTAAAGCATACTACATACCACATCATGGAAATAAGATCCATTGCAGAGATATGATACATCAAATTTGTCAGCTCTCCTTTTCTACCTACCCACCCCAAAGAAGCAAGGACATCTCCAGTAGTCCATGTGGCTGAGCAAGTGTTACCAACCTTCTTAATTTGGGATTTATTATAGTGTGGGTTTTGTTAGTGATGGTTTTCTTAATCAGCTTGACAGAGAAGTGTTTACTTCTTTCATATCGAGAAATTACAAATCATATGGTAAAAGCAGAGAAGGTCACATTGCCTGAAATGATGGCTATTAGGAAAAGTACTGAACAAAAATTTACTAAAATGGGGCGACAAGACCAACTGATCTGCATTGACAACCCTTGCAAGCATCTTTCACCCCACAGCATCAGAGGACCAGCAGAAGGACAGGTGGAGGAGAACACCAGATTCAAGCAAGTGCTTTTGGTACCAGCAGGTGCATGCAGCCCCCTCAGGCCAAAGGCAAAGCTGCTCTACAGCTGGGGCAATAAGCATAAAGAAGAGGTGCTTTAAGGTTGCTTAACTAGGAATAGGATGCAGGAAGCTTCAAAATTATGACTGCCATGACTTTCTCTGAGTGGGAAAAAATATTTTGTAAGTGATTCATACGCAGCAGCAGCATGAGCTCTGTAAAAAATTCTGGGCATGTAGCCTTTGCTGTTTTTATGTTCCAGTCCTCATCTGTTCAGCACTACTACCTTACATCTGTCACACCACCAGTCCTGGCTAGATGGTGACAGTTCACCCAGAGAAGCCACATCACAACATGTTTACTAACTGCTGGCTTGATTTAATGCTCCACCTTCTCTAATGCCTGAGAATTACTCAGCTTGACCCAAATACCCAGTGTTTTTTTGCTCTGTGCAGCACTCAGCATTGTGCTTGGGAAGGGGACTCCCAGGGTGCTTGGAGCCGGCAGCACATCGGGGCTCCACTCACATCTGACTGCATCTATGCCAAAATCAACACAGCGCCGTGGGCACGTAGCAAGTGCAGAGGTACCTTAAGTGGGTACACCAGGGCTGATGAAAGGTGCTGCCTTCAGAATAGCTGTTCCTCAGGACGTACTTCGGAAAAGCATAGCAGAAAACAACTCATAAGTGTATCAAACCATGAAAGGGAGAGGCTTTGAAGAGTAATGGCAATGTTTACCCAGCTCTGCCTGTGAGTCGTGGAACAAGGGAAAACCAGAAAAATTAAAGTCTGTTGAGATAGGATCTAGGAAATATTTAATGAAACACAGTGTTGTGAGGCTACTCCTATTGGGCTATCCCTGACTGAACCATAAATGTATCTTGAAAAAAAAAAAAAAAGGCTAAACAAAACAAACAAAAAACCCACAAAACCCAAAAACCAACAAAAGAGCCCCCCACAAAAACCAATAAAATAAAATAAATTAGCAACTTATACAAATATAAAAACTGTTGCAGTAGATTCTATGACAAAACAGCTAATTTTAGGAAGGAGAATCTGCAAGACAGCAACTGCTGTTTTGCAATGGTACAGAAACACAAATCCTTACTTCCAGTAGCTCAGCTGACAACTGTTAACCGTAGTTTAAAACTGTAGAGACAAAAATTAAAGAGGAACCAATACAATTTATAATGTATTTGCCACTGGTATGAGCATTCAGAGATACTCGATTAAACGACTATTTCTGTCTATGTTCACAAATGTCCTATATTCTCTCTCACAAGTTCTCTGGGACTAAGGTCTGCCTTTTTACCTGTATTTTCATGGCTCCTACCAGGTGGCACAAATAACTGGATAAGGCTTCTAAGTGCTACTGTCTTCTAATTACACAGTAGCATTGGAGAGATTACACTATTAGTATGTTAGTAGTAATATTTTCAGAACATTTTTCTCTTAAAAACCCAAAACCAACAAAACCACAATATAATTCTTTTGCAAAAAAATTTAAAATCATAATAAAATGTAATAAAGGGTAATATTTAAAAATAATTATCTGAATACAAGTATAGTGTACCAATACAAGATCTTTATATTGAAATTCATTAAAAGGTAAATACTTGCTAGATTCAAGATAAAATAGACATGATAAACAAGAGACTTCTGTATTTCAAGTCAAGCATTATAAATAATACCCTAGGCTGAAGCAGGCATAAATACAATTTTCATCTTGTACACAAAGAAAACATTTGATGGTTCCTTTTTTTCTCAAGGAAGTCAACTTGTGCAATTTGGAAAAGCTCTGCCCTGCATTACTTTTAGTTTCAGTTTTCCCTAGAAGGAACAGGAAGACCATCCTCTTCACTTGAGCTACTTCCTGACAGCCTGAGAAGGAGAGGGCACAATGAAAACTCCAGCTGCTGTTTTCCTTGGGCAGTGGATGATATGGATGTGTATCAGGTGGGAGCTTCAAAGGCACTAGAGCAGGCCAGACCCTGATTCCTCAGCAGCCTGGCTCCACACCTCCAGCTGCCTTGACCTTTTCACCACTGCTTACAGAATTAGGCAATATTTATCCCAAATTGCCACATCCTCAGAGAAGCTTGTGAGAGCACACAGCCTGTTGTGCTGATCTGATGGCGACTGTATGGCTCTACAGCATGATCACCGTAATAGGGGTGCAAGACAACAAGCACACACAGACCTCTCAGGGAAGAGGACTGGTGGCTGTCCACCGCCTCCATGCCCAACTCCATCCAGTACATGGCCCAAGGCAAACACAGCAACTCTGTCATTAAAACTTCCTTTGGTTTATAAATTGATTAGTTTTAACTGCATACTGTGCTTCCAAGAGGTTTTCTTCATATGTGCCCCAAAACAATCAGGCTGCTTAATTTAAATAACACACAGAATTTAAAATTAATAACCAGGCAGCCTCCTAATTAACAAAAAGGCACAAGTATGATGTATCTAATACAAAATCATGTCATTATATAGATTTCATCATCTACATTATATATTTATAAATTACTATACCAAATCATATGCATGATTATATAATGCATATATATGATATTATTATATATATACATGCAGAGCTTTTGCACAGCCATATAAAGATCACAGTTACCAAAGGTGATGGATTTGCTTTAGCAAAACAAAGAGCAGGGGTTCAAAGAAAGATTAATAATTATTCAAACCAAAGCTTCTTCCTGCCTGATATTAATCATTACTAAGAGCAGTCACCTACAGAGGTGTAAACCGCAGCGAGATCCTAAACCACAGATTAGAAGAAAAACTACACTTTAAACGACAGGGAGAAGCGCAGCCCTGCCGCGACCGGCAGCCCTGCCGCGGG
>VWZY01012659.1:24261-34606 GCA_013399075.1 Chloroceryle aenea
TGTTCAGGAGCTGGATTCTGGTACCGGATTCACGAACACACAGATCAGGGTCAATGGCAGAATGGACAGAGTCCTCCTTGGATGCTGTAAGAAACCATAAGAGGACCTGAACCAGGGCCCAGGGGGACCCTTGTGATCCCTCAGCTTTATACCAAACATGCCGTATCTGGGCTGGAATCCCTTGCCGGTCAGTTCAGGTCACCTGCCCTGTCTGCTTCTCCCTGCAGTTGGGGCCTTTCACTGTCTGCACTTCTCAATGTGGTGCACAGAATCCAGCAATGGCCTTGGTCTGCANTTTTTTTTTTCGCTCCCACACTGGGAGTTTGAAAAGTACATAGTAGAATGTTGGGTTTTTTTCTGTTTTCTGTACGGTGAAGTAGTATTTTAAGACAAAACAATGAAAGCTCGAGTGCTTGTATGTATTCACTGTTGAAGTGAAGAAGGGGATGGGAGAAGCAGTACACTTCAGTAATGGGATCTGCACAACAGTAAATAAATCTGATTTTAGGATAGTTCTGATCTCATGAACACCACTTTTTTAGCATTTTATCATATAAGTACATGAATATATAAAGTCTAAGACACTTAGGATACTTGAAAGCAAAGTATGCGGGTATTTACTTCAGCAGCACATTTTACTTATTTAAGTAGCTTAGGATATGATCTATTTCCCAGATAAACACACATTCTGTAAAGCTGAGCAACGTGGCAGAAAGAAAATACAAGCTGGGTAAACCTAAATTGCTGTCCTGTTGTGTTGTAGACTTCTGTTTCACCTTTCTCATATGCTGCACAAATGGAATTGCCTACCTAGAATATTAAGCTCTTTAGAAAAACACATTTTAGGAGGTCCGTCTTTTTTGCCTGTGCTGCTTTGCAGCCAGTAGCATAAATGCATTATAGTTAGAAAATATTTTCCTTTTTCATATCAAAAGTCTTGTGTTTATTTTCTGGCATTGACTTTGAATGGTGGCATAAGCATTGTTTTTCCCAAGTTTAATAATAATTTTGGATACTTAGAGAATTCTGTGGGACTAGTTAAGTGAAATTTTGGGGATCCTTTGAAGCTTATGTATCATACCTTTGCTTTAAACATTTCAATGTCTTCTAGACAGATGAATTTGTTCACCTCATTTATATCTTACATTATTGTATACCTGTGTGTTTTGGCTCCTTTTTTTGCATGTGTCATGGTTTAGAGTCAGGGCNTGCAGTTAGTCAGAAGAGACTAGGTGAAAAGTAAAATCACTGAATATAGTTAGTTATGTTCAGGACACCATGTTGTAGATACTCTACCATTGTTTCTTTATGCTGCTGGACCTCTCAGTGAGAGGGCAAGGTGGAGAAATGGCAAGAAATTGCTTGTAGTTGCTTTAATTAAAATGAAGCTGAAGTTCTTTGCAAGCTTTGTTGCAAAAGGCTTTATTCCATAGTGCAGACCTACATTTATGTACAATTGCTTGTGTCTTAATTCCAGGTGTAGAAGTAATTGGCCTTCAGAGGTGTTTTTTTCCATCTTAAGTATGCTGTGCTAGTGCGACAATTGCTAATGCTTCTTGGTCAATCTGTCAGTTTATTATAATTTAGTGTCTTAAGTCAGTAAAGCAAACTGCCTATTTAGTTCAGTAACATGTTAATGTTTTAATTTTTGTTAAGTGTTTGAAGATGCAGATCTGAAACTAGTCATCCCATCTACTCTGTTTGCTGCTGTGGGAACAGCAGGTCAGAGGTGCACAACTGCTAGACGGCTGGTGAGAAAATGTGTATTGTCTTTGAAATGAAACTTAATTCTGAATTAACTTGGAGAATGGCTAACAATTCCTAATATTACAGAGTGCAACAAATAATCTTTGAAACATGTTTACTTTGTCAAAAATCAGTTTAATCGGAAAATAAGATGGTAGTTTGTCATTCCACTAGAATTCTATCTCTAAAGAGTTTCGTTGTATGTACCTGATACTAAAACTCACAAAAAAAAATATTTACCATACAGCCTGTATTTCTGTCTGCCAGAGCTTTGCTTGTGCCTGCTATAAATTTTGGAGTGGTACTTAAATTTCAGGAAAGCAAGGAGGGGGTTGTTTCTTACTTTATTATTAATTTCTAAGCAATCATTTTCAACAAATTTAAAGTTGTAATGTCAGCTTATGTCTATATAGTCTTTCCAGAATTGGGCTGATTGGGTAAATATTCATCAAAATTGATGCAAGTTAACTTGGGGTGTATAGGGAGAGCAGTGATTCCTCTAATTATAGCAATAGAAATCACTTGAGTATTTGTCCTAAAACACTTAACTGAAGAGTTCACAGAACAGATTACTACCATTGATGGTGTAAAATTAAAACAAGTTTTTCGTTTCTTTGCTTCCTTTAAGTCTTCAAGGTGAAGATCTTAAATCTGCATTTCATGGTGTTGTTGCTGTTTTGAGTCTTTGCTCATGTGTTTATTTTTATATTTTGGGATTTGCTGAGTATGAGCAATACTATTTACACACTTCATTCAGCTCCCTTCACACTGTAGCAGTACTTCAGGAATATTTACATAAGCTGAGTTGTCTTACAACCTTCTTACTGCATTTTTAGTTCCTCCATGAAAGCATCCATGATGAGGTTGTGGAAAAGCTTGCTAAGGCCTATACCCAGGTTCGCATTGGTGATCCATGGGATTGTAAGTAGCTGTTTCTAACTTGTGGGTTTAAGAGACAATTCTCTGTTTCTTTCTGCTTAAATCCTATATTATTGATTGAAACTATCTAATTTTAGCAGTCTACCAGGGAGCAGGGATAGCTGGTTTCTTTTAGAATATAAACTGAACGGGAGATGAAGAATCCAGCTAATACTGCTCATCTTGGACTCTCAAAATGGCATTGTAAGAATATTTGCAATGGTATACAGTTCTGTTGAAAGTATATCTTTGGATCTTTTGTTTTTAGCTGACACACTGTATGGGCCTCTTCATACCAAAGAAGCAGTGAAAATGTTCCTTGATGCAGTAGAAAAAGCAAAACAACAGGGTGGCTCTGTGGTCTGTGGTGGAAAGGTAACATTGTTATTCTTCCTGATTCATTTAGTGCTCTAGGAAAAAAATACAATAACATGGTGGCTGAGGCCAAGATTGTACCTCGGTTTGTTCTGTGAGCCATTACAGGATGTTAAGTTGGTCTTAGAATGTTTGAATTGCAGTCCTGCCTTTAGTGTAAAGATGGGTGTACTTGGAAGCTACCTTCTCCTCCAGAAATGACTAAGAGCTTTAGTCTGTTCCTTGCACTACTCCTTAGTTGCTGATGATGGTGAAAATATCCAATACATGTCAAAGAAAAACTGCTTTTCTGACCCTGAATTCACAATATCAAACAAGGAAATACTGAAGATTCAAGAGAGCCACTTGCTCATCTTCATCATATGGGATGTTTCTCATGGACTTAACATTATGGGAATTTCTGTCATTCACTGACACTTTCTTTATTCCTGATACCTTTAAAGCTCGCTAGTCATATTGCAAGTAGAGGAAAGGAAGTTTGTTTTATCAGGTTCTAGACTTGGAGATTTGATTGCTTCCTTAGTAGAATAAGTTACACTTCTGTATTTTAAATACTTAAATGAGTCAAGATTGTCATCTACTCAGATGACCTGACCTACTGTTTTTAATTGTTAGACACTACAGTAATCAGACTATGAAAGATTCCCTTCCTACACAAATACTCAACAGGATACTGATTTGAACTTGCTCAGTTATTTTTTCTTTTATGTGTTTTGAAGGTTATAAATCGCCCTGGAAACTATGTTGAACCAACCATTGTGACTGGCCTTCCTCATAATGCACCCATTGTTCACACTGAGACATTTGCCCCCATACTGTATGTGCTGAAATTTAAGGTAATATAACAATGGGGAATTAGATGTCAGGGATGTTAACAGAAGAGTCAGGAGAGAGATTTCAGATGTATGTTGTGTTCATGTAATTGTTCCAGCACTTCAGGAAGTGGTAACTTGTTCTGCACTGTGGGAAATCCACTGCAATAGTTTACATCACTGTGTAGAGACATTTATGAATTTTCTCTGAGGAGCACTGAAATTAAGATGAGAGTCTGTACAGGAACAGAATTCAATTTTTCATGTCTAACGCGTGTTTTGTGCAGTCATGGAGGTACCCTGTCCCTTTTTTGGTTCACATGTATTTGCCAAGTGGCATTCAGTGTATCTCTGTATGCTGAATTTCTTCCAGCAGTGATTCTTTGTAACTGCTTTGCTTTGAATGGTCATGATTTAACCATTGGCACATGCTCCTTTTAGGAGGAAGAGGAGGTTTTTGCCTGGAATAATGAAGTAAAGCAAGGTCTTTCCAGTAGTATCTTTACTAAGGATTTGGGAAGGATTTTCCGCTGGCTTGGGTATAATTTAAATTATTTTTCTACCTTTCTGAAACATAAGATCACAGTCTTTCAAGTCTTTTCTAAACCTATGTGCAATGCTAGTTAAGAATGTTATAACCCTCATTTTAGGGAAAGAGCCTTTCCTGATCCTGAGGAATAATTGTGTCTTACCTTTGTAGGCCAAAGGGATCCGATTGTGGCATTGTGAATGTGAATATCCCAACCAGCGGGGCTGAGATTGGAGGTGCTTTTGGTATGTTAATTATGCTTTCTTATTTATGCTTTCAATGCTGCAGCATTAGGTGTAGAAACTTGATGTTATCCCTGAGGCTTAATTATCTTTTAAAGCTTGGGGGGATAATTTTTTTCCGCTAATAACTCTGGAGGAGAATAAAGCATTACCACAGTAAAACTAGCATGATATAAGTCATCTTAATTTTTAAGGTTGATGACTAAATCTGAAGAAATCAATAAAGCTAATTTTGCATTATACCGCTTTAGCAGAAAACAGAAATTAACTAGAGGTAGTTGGGTTTCAGCTTTTAAAAGTATTTGTCTTTGTTGTTTATTCCATGTATCATTCCCTACCCCACCCCCCAGTCAAGGGTGTGTAACTCACAAGTATGATGGGAATGTGTTTAGGAGTGGAAAACCATGGAAAATAGTTTTAATTGAAATGGTCTTGAGCATTTTTGTTGTGTATATAAAAAATACAGCATAAAGTATTTTTGTGAGGATGTCTTTAAATACATTTTTGCCTATATTACTTTTTTTTTTTGTATATACTGAAGAAAATGGGGGGAGGGAAAAAGAAGTTTTCACCTTACCATTTAAACAGAAGAAAAAAAGGCCCATTCTTGTAGTCTTGTCTCATATTAAAGCAAAATATCTTTAAAACATGATCCTCTGGTGCCAGCATGATGAAACATTTGACTCCAGGTAGATATTTTTTGGGTTGAGTATGAGGAGAGAACTATCAATGTGAGTTTTATGTGGCAGTATCCTGGTCATTCATTTCAGGTATAGAACAAGGGCAAAGGAATAGTATGAATTTTTTTATACTATTTCACCTCCTGGAGTTTAGTCCTGGTTCCCATACTCAAAAAAATATTTTAAGTTTTCATATATAACCTCCTTCCTACAGGTGGTGAAAAGCACACCGGTGGGGGAAGAGAATCTGGAAGCGATTCATGGAAACTTTATATGAGACGGTCTACTTGGTAAGACAGACTTTTTTATAAATGTAAATTACAGATAAACTTGTAAAATTACAAAACTTATTAATCCTTGTCTACAAGAGGTTACCATTGCTAAATGTGTGATAACCATGTATGAGTGTAATTGCCTTTTCTTCATGCAAGAATCTGCGTGCCCAGGAGAAGAGTCTAGATAAAGGCCTTTCTTTGCTCACTGCTTCTCAGAAGGAGAAGAAATAATAATTATTACCCCTCTTGCCTCATTTTAAACTTGGCTAAAAATTAAATTATTGATACGTGTTAAGGAATACATGAAGTGACAGCATACAGTGAGGGGGCCACTATTGATAGTGATAGGTGATTTAGCTGCATGTTGGGTATCTGCCCATAGATCTCCTGACAGCCTGTAGTGAGTGGTTGACCATTCTCATTATCTGTTGGTTTCCCTAAGCCTTTACCTTCACGAATGTTTGTTTCCATGCAAAGGCTTATGAATGTGAAAAATCCCACATTAATTTTCCTGTATTGACTTTCTCCTAGGAAGAGATTAAATAGGAAATGATACTTTACTTTGATCTATCAAGGAGAGATCCCCAGAGATGGGAAATGTCTTTTCCTGTACATAGTTACTATATGGAAAACTGGAGTAAAGTCAGTTCATGACTTTAAATAGGCAAACTGCTTACAGAAGTTTTTTGTATACATGTGGTAAATCAAAAGCCTTGTACACAGGAAACAGACTATACAGTCTGTGTCAGTGATAACTCTGGTCTCTAATACTTGTTTCTCTTCCAGTACAATTAACTACAGCAAGGATTTACCTTTGGCTCAAGGAATCAAGTTTCAGTAACAGCCTTATGAATAGCCATGCTATGAACTCCTAGCATTTCAGAATCAAGCACCTTCTAAGCCTCATGGTGAAGAAAATGAATTATTTGATACTAACCTGCAGCGAAGATACAAATTCTGTCAAAAAATCAGCTACTCTAAAATTGCTTCTGTTTCAGCATATGAAATTACTATTTCAGTCTTCAAATAAGAAGTATGTGGCCTTTGGGAAGAAGGGAGAATGACTGAAGTTAAACCACTTGGATTCAGGTAGCCTGGATAATCTATTGCCTTATCACTGTATTTCAGTATCAATGCTGTCTGTATGTCCTGCCTCCTCAACATTCACTGATACTTACAGCTAGTAGGTCTATACTTCAAACTACATGCTGAGTTTCCTACTGGTGTTGTGGTGGGTGGGCAGTACAGGGCTTCTTTTTAATGCATAATAAAGGCACATTGTGTGAGATCCCTTGTGATTCTAGTTTTCTTTGTTCATTTTTCTGGAGCTGGAACATTCAGCTGTCTTGTCATTTTTCACGCCCTGAACCTCTACCTGGGAGAAGTATCACAGGGCTAGAAGAACCACTTTAGTTTTTCCTTCATCTCCTTCAGAAAGGAGACTCATCTTGTGTGTTGGGACATACAGGGTAAGACCAAGGGCTGGCTACTGCCATCTCTTGGAACCTCCTCTTAATGGTAGAAGGAGCCATTTCAGGTTGTCATATCCTTTGTGATACTACAACCCAACTAGCTGAAGAACTGGAGATGCAGTCAGGAGAGAATACTATTCCAGAAGGAAATACTATTCCAGAAGGAATTTGCTGGGGAAAGGCAAGTTGCTAATGTGTGTTCCACCTCAGGGGGAGGACTTCTCCTGGCTGCTGCCAGCAGCAGCTCATTTAGGAATCCTTGTGCAGAATCCAGGAAGACACAACACATGGTGCTACTATGCTGATTTTAGCTTTCCACAGAGTAACTTCTACGGTTTTTAATGTACCATTTTTGGAGAAGACTTCCTTTCAATCTTATGTATCAAATTTCCACAAGATATGAATGTGACAGAGCTTTTCATTTTGGGATCAGATTCTAGAGCTGTGATTTGGCTTATGCTAAAGTAATAATTTCATGCTAAGTATAACAATAGTGTCATCCAGATTGCATGTGGTGGTTTGATCCTGACTGGATGCCAGGTGCCCACCAAGCCACTCCTTCCGTCCTCCTCTCAGCTGGACCAGGGGAAACTAAAAAAATACAAAACTCGTGGGTTAAGACAAGGACAGTTTAATGAAAAGCAAGGCAAGGCCGTGCACAGAAGCAAAAGAAAGCGAAGATTTATTCTCTAGTTCCCCTCAGCAGGTGCTGTCTGGCCCCTTTTCCAGGAAGCAGGGTGCCAAATGTATAGCCGTTGCTCTGGAGGACTAGTGGGTGCTCCCCCTGCTCCTTTTTCTAGCTTTTATTGTTAAGCTGACACCATATGGTATGGAATACCCCTTTGGTCAGTTTGGGACAGCTGTCCTGGTTGTGTTCCCTCACAAGATCTTTTCCACCCCATCCCACTGCAGGGGGAATGTTGAAAAACAGCTCTGATGCCAGTGGGAGCCCTGCCCAGCAGTAGCCACAACACGTGTGTGTGAGCAGCACCTTTCCAGTTCTCAGTGCAAAGCACAGCACCAGGAGAGCTGCTGTGAGGAAAATTAACTGAAGCTCAGTTGGACCCACTACACTGTCCACCCCTTATTCCATACCATTTGTGGTCACCCTCAGGCTCCACATAATATACATTAACTATTCTATTGTATCTAATTCAAATTACTGAAATTCTTTCCTACCAACACTTAATCTATGTACTTAAACCATCTTTATACCCAACATACAGATTAATACCTTCTCATTAACTACTCTTCCCTGTCCTTTAACTGACAGATACTATTCCCCCATTAACATGGGTTTTCCCCATTCCTCCAGATGTTCACAAGCAGGTGATGACTTGAGGTCCACCTGTCAGGATGGGTATTCAGGACAGGAGAAGCAGTATCTTTGATTGTTGAGCACCTACAGTGGCTACATTTGGGCCATTGCTGCACTCACCCAGTTCTTAGCAAAATCCACTCTTCGCTGCACCTTCTGTAACTTAGAACTCACATCATACATTTTTACTGTTCCCTTAATGTTATGTCTCCTTCAGGTACCCACTGGGTCTCCCCATCCTTCTGCATTACCCACCAAATACACCCATGTCCTTGAGCAAACACAGTTCCCTGTGTTTGGCCTTTCCCAAGGGAGGCGCCACCCACACTNTCCTTTCCCAAGGGAGGAGCCACCCACACTGCCTTCCCCAGCCACTTCCCTTCATGCACTACAGGGACCTTCTCTCCTCCCGCTGTACGTAGGGCTTTTGTTTGGGCAGGACCAGGGCAGTTAACAGATCCTCTGCTGTTAACCAGCCAAGCAGCTTCTGCTAAATTTATAGCCCAGTGGTTCCATGCCCTATTGCCCAACACTCTCAACATAGTCTTTAGCAGTCCCTTACAGCTTTCATTCTTTCCAGAGGCTTGTGAATGATACGGGGCACATGAACATCTACATGACGTACCTTAGAGCCATGTTTTCTTCTCAGGCAGCGATGTCCTGCCACAGTGCAGCAGATAGGTTTACCTCCGTGCTGCCGATTGGCCTTCTTCCACTCCTGTACCCCCCCCCATGGGGCCTTAGCCACCATCCAGGAGTCAGTGTAGANNNTTGCTGCCATCCATGAATCAGTGTAGAGACAGAGCACTGGCCACTTTTCTCCTTCAGCAATCTCTAGGGCTAGTTGGATTGCCTTCACTTCTGCAAATTGACTTGACTCACCTTGTCCTTCAGTGGCTGCAATGACTTGTCTTGTGGGACTGCACACAGCAGCTTTCACTTCGGCTGGTTTCCTTCCATATGACAGGATCCATCAGTAAGCAAAGCATAACACCTTTCACCTTCTGGTAACTCATTATATGGTGGTGCCTCTTGGGCACCAGCCATCTCCTCAGGAGGTGCTCCAAAATCCCTGCCTTCTGGCCAGCCCATGACCTCTTCTTCCAGGATACCTGGGCAGTTGGGTTCCCCAGTTGAGCTCATTGCGTGANGCAGTTGGGTTCCCCAGGTGAGCTCATTGCGTGATCAGAATTACCCATTTGCTCCATGTTGCACTGGTTGCATGATTTGTAGATGGAATGTTTCCTTTGAACATCTAATGAAGCTTAGGCAATTGCAGTGGCAAGAGAAGATGTGCCACTATACCAACAACATCTGAAGCAGTTTGAATCCCTTCATGCTGCAAGTGGACCTCTTTGAGTCAGGGTATAGTGGGCTTCTGATCCCTGATACCCCCAGCTCCAAAACTCTAATGGTCAACCTTGAGTTTCTCCAGATGTTCTCTGCCAGAGGCTCCAGGTAAGACCATGATTCCCAGCTGCTGTGTAGAGTACATTCTGCACATATGGTCCTGTCCAACAGGCCCAAGAGCTACTGCAAGAGCTATCTCCTGTCTGATGTGCTCAAAGGCTTGTTGTTGCTCAGGTCCTCACTCAAAATGGATCTTCTTTTAGGTTACAAGCTGACTGTAACCTGGAACATGCGTTCTCCAGAACCCCACAAGGCCCAGGACAGCTTGTGTTTCCTTCTTGTGTGCCCACGGGGACATAACTGTTATCTTGTTGTCAATGTCTGCAGGCACATGACTGTGTTCATCCTGCCACTTTATTTCCAAGAACTGAATCTCTTGTGCAGGGCCCTCAACCTTGCTTTTCTTTAGGGCCAACCTATCTAACAGAAGAATCTGAATTACTTTTTTTTTTTCCCTTTCTCAAACACTTCTTATTCCTTGTTGCCACACACAATGATGTCATCAATGCATTGTAGATGTTCAGGGGCATTGACCTTCTCAAGCGCAGTTTGAATTAGTCCATGACAA
>VWZY01012659.1:71597-84883 GCA_013399075.1 Chloroceryle aenea
CATTCCCATTTCTTTCTGTTAAAAAACTCATGGAATTTTTAGAAATGCATGTAATGATTTCCTTCAGTTTCATTTCTTCAGGTATTTGAAGTAGTACTTGCCACAAAAGGTGCCATGCAACAGAAGAACAAATATCTAAGCCATTTACCAAGGGCAGAGCTGTGGGACAATCAGCCCTGAAACTGTTTTCTGCAGAAGAGGGATTTGGACTGTTGCCCATGCTTGTATCCTGAAAGAAGACAACAGTGTTAACGAGTAACACACTCAGAACTACCTAGCATTTAAAAGAGGAAAATCAGTAATAATGAATACAAAGCTACATAATCTTTATTCCTATTAGTACTTACTTCAAGATGTCCACAGATAGATTTTAATAGCTTGTAGGTGGTATCTCTGGAGAGTAAGGAGACAAACATGTACTGAAAAACAAAAGTTCCAAAACTATTTGAAAAAAGGCATACATTACAAGCTTTCCTTTATCTAAATAAAAATGATAGGTGGTTTTGCTGATCAAGTAACCATTTTCAAGAACTTTTGCATAGCAGGAAAAGCCTCCACTCTTTCTAAGCCTATGACTTGAGGCTAATCACAAGAAACAGAAAACAGGCATGTAAAAGTTATGATGTTCTGCTGCAGGAAGCAAAGCATAGTCCAGATCTGTTCTTTTTTTTTTTAAAAAAAAGACTATGTTTTACATACCCCTTTAAAAAAAAACAAACCAAACTTGGGTTTTTTTTGTGCAGTCTCTTGCATCCAGAAAATATTTATGTAATGAAAATAGGCTGGTTCTAAATCTGCTCTTAGCATGATCTCAAATGATCACATTTTCTACTGGGCAATGCAATTACTATTTCCAAATATCACTGTAAGAAACTCTGTTTTGTGCATCTAACCTGACCGGGCTGGTCAGGTAAGAAGTAAATTAATGAATACTGTCAGAACTGCCAACAAGGCAGGTAATCCTCCATTCATGCGCTTCCTGACCCTGCTGTTTCTGTTCCTTCAGTGTTAACTACATTGCAGAGTAAGAGGAAAAAAAAAATGTTCCTTGCCTGACACAAGCAAGGAGGCAGAAACAGCTAAAATTATCCCTTAGGAAACCAGAACCTCCAGGGTCCCAAATCTAAATGTGCACATGCAACCAACTCCTATATCTATTTAAATGCCCACCTGGCATCTTCAAGAATCCCTCATATTACTGCCAGTAAGTAGAGAAGAAAACAAAGAAAGGTAGGAGAAAACCTAAAAAGAAAGCAGACAGTGAAATAACTTTGCTCTCTGCTGGTACTTACCCTATCTGTTACTGTTGCTATTATCAGAGCATTTGGAACCAGGAGGGCAGTTTTGGTTTTCTTCAAAAGTGTCACTGAGAGCACAGGTATACTAATCTGAAAAAAGATCAGTGTAGTCTTAGAGTCCCAATACATGCATATAAATCTGCACGTTCTTTCACAAGAAGCCAGCCTGCCAACTGCGGTAAGTCAGACCTTCAACACACTTCATTTAAAGACTTCACCACAGCCCTATTAATATTTCATATGGAACAGGTACAGTTTCAGGTTATTACTATTTCTTAACTATTTTAATTCTGGCTTTAGCAGATGCCAACCCAAGCTTTTGTGTCTTCCTTTTCTAATCCCTGCTGCTTCTCACAAGACTACAGTCTTAGTTAACCGTAGATCTACAGAATGAATCATTTTTAAAAGCTAGGCTTCTTTGTTTAAAAACAAAACTTTTCAAAATACATCAGACAAGACAGGCTTGGTGAAGAACGAATATGAAAGTCTTCTCACCACTCACAAGAAACTTTAGTCTGCACCAAGTATCTAAGTAAACAGCTTGTCCTTCACTGATGCTGAAAGATCCAGTACCCACACACCTACTGACTTGAACTGATTCCTGTGTGTGCCATCCAGGCTGTCTACATTTACATTGAAAAGTTCTCAGCTTTCCTTCCTGCTTTCTGTTTACATCCAACCCCATTAGCTTAATGCCTGCTAAGTTTCAGAGCATGTCACTTCAGATATTCTCTAGGGGCGCTTCTTGTAAACTCCGTATTACACAGGACCAAATACCTGGTTTGACTTCCAGCTGAAAAGCCTAGAGCTAAGCAAGTACAATAAGCCCAGATACACATGATTAAGATACAGATATGTTAAAAATTTCTTTGGCACACACTGTCACAACTACTCGAGAAATTCAGAAGCAAGATTAAGTGTCCAAAGATTGTTTAAGGAGCAATTGCAGCACTGAATTAAAAACACACGTCAGTGCAGGAGGGGAATGATGTTACTCTGTGGAGTTTCATAAAGCATCATTAACATTTCTTCAGAACAGCAACACAAGGTCATGAAATTAAAAATTGTTTCAAATAACAAAAACTGTATTTGTGTACATTGGTCTGGGTTCAAGATTGACAACCACTCCTGAAGCATGGCTAGTCAGTATCTGTTTGTCATCTATGGGGCAGAAAGGTGCTCTTTACATGGTACTTAGTTTCATTTAAAAAGTGTGCCAGTACAAAACACCAACCAACACAAAACATGTAATTTTAATTATTCTTATTCCCCAGCCTGGGTTTAGGAATCTGTAAATCTGATTCTCATTTGTTCTACTGATTTTTTAACATGTTAACTCTATTTGTCCTGCTTCAGAAGCCATGCCTTTTAATTAATTAAAGATAATTAAACAGGTCCTTCATTATACCTTATCTTGTTAATATGGACATTGTATACTTCTACAAAGTTTTTGCACTATTTTTCGAAACTCTTTTTCTGGGAGTGGAGAGAAGGGAGCTGCTACAATGTGTGTTTGATATGAAAAACTCTGAATATTCAGGTAGTCAGAGCAAAATCTGCATAACTTTAAAAAAAAACAATGCTAGAAACCAAAACAAAACTGCAGCAGAAGACTTTTCAGCAGGAACCCTAATAATAGTAGTAATAAAAAAACGCATCTTAGAAGTTTTCTAATTGATTCAGTTCACCTCAAAGAACTTTAAATCAGAGATGTTAATGGCATTCTACTGCATGCTATTTTGATGGATAACATTACTGTAATCAAGACTAAAGTGTACTTAAGTGGGATTAAGTAGTTGCTTACTGCACTGTTATCCCCAGCATTAGATTAAAATGGTAAAATCACTGCAAAGTAATTTCTTTCTATCTGGAGACAAGGTTTACCTGCAGGGAACTTGGAAAGCAGCTAAGATGCTTAAGATAATGCTTAGTTCCAGGAATGATTCAAGGCCAATACATATGTTGAAAACAACTACCTGGAAAGACAGTGATGTCTTTCAAAGCTTATTCAGTCCTGCAGAAGCCATCTCTTATTTTTGAATATGAACAGTGTTTACACTGCAGACTATTATTCTGACTTGCACGGATATATTATTCACTAAAGCTTTTAGTAAAAGAAACATTCTGCAGGTTAGAAAAAAATCACATTGAAAAATTATGAGAATGTGTAGACCTGCTATTTCTTATAATAAAACACTTTATCCCTGAACTTATATTGTTTTACAAGTTATAAGAAGTAGAAGAGGTTTTGTGTCTTGGAAACTGTCTCTGTGTCTCTGACTGCTAAGAATGTTCCTCTTCCTGATTTCCTCCTCCCGCTCCCATTACATTATTTTTCATTACATCCAAAATTTTCCTGCTTTTTTATTGATTGAATTCCTAAAAACTTGTACCTTCTATATGTGACCTAAGAAAACTTTAAGTGTGTGTTGCAGTGACAGGGGATGACAGCTGGAAATAAATGATCAGGCCTATCCCCTTTACTCTTAACTTTCCCTGCAATGTTGTCTGACTCAGAATAGAATAAATTGGAACATCAGTGTAGTCACTTTTACAAATTCTGCCTATCATAGGCATAAATATGTGAATATTTCTGCATTGAAAACCCTGCTGGCAAAGGTAATTTCCTAGTACTACATCATTATCATGCTGCACCTTTTTTTTTCCAGGTCTTTCTAGTCTACTTGGTAGAAATCTACTAGATTTCTGTACACTTTTAACTTAGTCTGAATTTAGAAAGCTTTGCTATAGTTTTAAGCAGTCACACTTGTTTGTGGTGAACAGGAGATTCAATTTTAATGAACAGCAGCTTCAATTTTAATGAAATTAATTGCCAAGATAGCTGTTAGTAATTATGAATTACAGTATCCATCCCAAACATATGCTAATTTTAATCTCTTTGCTTATGTGGCTTTCATCAACATGTACACTATCTGCATTAACATATTGCCTATGACTAACAGAATCCATTAATTAGGAATCAACAGTAATTCAGTTTCTTGGGCTAGGCAGAAAAACACAGTAACCCAAAAGGTCATTATGAACATTTTGTTAATAATTTTAAGCAGTCTTTAAACCTATTCTATCTTCTTAAAAGCCTGATCAAAGACAGGTGGTGTTCCATCAAAATGGTTGACAGCACAGAAGTGAGACACCGTCAACTCCTAAAATGGTTCCAGAAGGCAGCTCACTGACAAACAGTCTGGGGATCTAACCAGGAACTCTGTTCCAGGAAGTACTCAAGGAAGAAGCCAAAGAAATCCTTGCAGCATATCAAGCTGTTTCCCAAAAAAAGTTATGCAAATAAACCGACTCCAAATGCTCTGTATCAACAGAACCAGAGCATAATCTTTTTGGAAAGGCTTTATTTTTATCTGTATGCCTATCATTCACCACAGGGGATCAAGCCTCAGGTGGGTCATATCTGCACCAAGAAAAAGTAAATAGTGATCTTGTAAATTAGGATCTTCCTAACTGTTCATGTCCCCTTCCAGCTCTTCATACTAGGCTCAGAAGTAAAAACCTAGCAAACTGGGTTGGTTTTGTTTGTTTGTCTGTTCTTTATTTACACAGAACAGGAATGATAAAAGAATTCCTCACAGACTTTTGCCACTCAACTCAGAAGCCAGTTTAGTTCTTCCTTTTTATTTGTCTATATATGCTTGATCCTCCCTTGCAGTTCCCCAACTTGTAGTCCTTATACCTTTCAGCCTTCTTTTCTCCTCCTTCTTTTCCTCCTCTTTTCCTTGATTACCCCAAGAGAGACAGTTTTTGCTACAGTGGGCTTGACAATGCCCTCACAGCTGCATGTCAATTCCTTTCCTTTCACCTATTATTTTCAGGCAGGATGTCCGTAAGTGAGAGAGACTTGATCTGTAATAATAATAATGCTCCAGTTCTAGAGTGACTTTTGGGCATCATTTCAGAACAGTGATTGTATTCAAGAATACTTAGAGAATTGCTAGTGGTATTCTAGCCTTGCATAATAATGTGAACTTCTGGTGATGAACAAATTGTTAAGGTATAGCATTATTGTTCTGTATATGAAGATTTTACTAACCTTAGTATCTTTGCCAAAAACCTTGGAATGGAAGCAAATCCAGTTTTCAGAAAGGAATAACTTTCCCTGGTACAGAATTTCTTTCTGCAGAGCACAAGTAAAGCCTGAAACATATAGATACTCTATAATCTTTAAGGTAACCACAATCCAGGTCAACTGTTACAAGCTTGGCTTTTGTTTTGCTCTTCTTTCAAAGTCATAATATGTTCAAGTTTATGCCTTTTGACAAACATTTTGAAACCTTGAAATATTCAGTAAGTTTAACTAATACTGGCAAGCTCAGAAGATTTCACAGGCCTATGTTTAGACTCAAAATATCTGAAGGCTTAATTATTCACTAGGTACTACAAAGTGGGCAACAACTCCCAGAGATGACCAACATTTGAAGTTCTACTATACTACAACACCACCACCCACTGCATGGAGATGAAGCCTTTGTAGCTCTAAGCAGATGAGTTTAAGGTTTTTTAAATTTAGGTAGTCCATCTTGTATATTGCCACAGTTGGTAGGTAACAACATTATCTAAGATCCACAGCCAGCAATGACAAGGGATTAATACTTACTTTGTTTCAGTGGCTCATCAATGGGAACATCTAGAAACAGCTTATGAAAGTGTGCATTTGCCTTCAGCTGAAAAACACGAAGCCCCACACCCAGAGACACACACCTTATTAGACAGTCTTACAATCAACTGACCCATTCCACTTTCTGTCCTCCCAGGACCACCTTTTCTTTTGCCCATTTGTTCTACACTAAATCATTTTGCTATGTGGCTATTCATTCTGTATCCTGCTTCACCCAGACTCTAACACACTGATCAAAAAGGAACCTATGTCCATATATAACCACAAATTATAGTATTGCTAAAAAAGGGGGCTATCATGTTAGTTACATATTTACTCCTGCTACATAAAAACAAAGAAGTCCATCCTATGCCCTACCTGATTTGAGGCACGTTTTTTCCTTTCAATCTTGGAATCACTCTTGACATCCATTGTCAGGAATGCACTATCTGTGCTGCTTTTTGTCCTGAAGATTAAAAAAGGCATTCCATATAAGTCTGTCCTCAGTTCATTAGTCTCAGTAAGTTAGTGACAGGATGTACTTCTCCATGAAACCTGTTAATCCTTTAATAACTACTACCTGATTCATAAAAGATTAGGCAGCAATAAAGAGGAGTATATCTTATTATTAAACCATGTCAGCCCCCCACTGGTCTTCTTCTAATTTAGAAGGAATATACTATATTACTAGTTGTAAGGAAGTGAAAAATGTTCAAGACACTTTTGCAACTTCATGAATTATCACAGTGCTTAGCTTCATACTTGTTTGTTTCTTGGTAACACATGAAATACTAACATTAAGCATGTTACTTACTAATGCAAGATAAAGTAAAATAAAATTTAGTAGCTGAGAGTGCATTGTACTGTACTGAAAGCTATGAACTTGTACCACAAAATGGGAGCTCATTTGGAAAGTGCAACAGAGAAGACGCACAAGAGGATGGCTATAAACTGTGTAGTGCAATGTAAGTAATCATGAAGATAGCCAGGAATCCTAGAGCAGATGAAAGGGAATTTTGTCTGTTGTACAGGAAGATGTACGTGTCAGTTCTAGCCATTCATACTGAAAAAGTCAAAATCCCAACAGCTATGGAGTAGAACAAGTACAGAGGAAAGTCTCTGCAGATGTCAGAGAAAGTAAGTTTTGTTTGCTTTATATAGGATAAATTAATAGGATAAATTAATAGCATGGACCATTAAGAAAAATGAAAACAGAGATGGGATGACAGTATGTCATAAATCAGGAAGAGTACAACATCATCCACATGAGCTATTTAGTACAGAACAAAAGCATATCAACCGGCTAAAGATATAAAGTAGGTCTTTTTCAGAGGCCTTCAGGTGCAGACTGAAGAGCAGAAGGAAAAAGCCACAGGACTTCTATACTGTATGACCTGAAGAATAAATTTTGCTCAAAATTCAAGGGGGAAAGGAAGGTGCTACACAAGTTTCCATTACTACACTTTGTACTGCATAGTAAGTATTTTTTACTTTCCTAAACTTGAGAGGTTCAAGATTTCCGGTAAAAACTGTAAAAGAAAGAGAACCCCCAGTGTAATGGAAATACAGCTGCATTTAGGAAAGAGACTGCACAGCACAACTGACTTAGATAGCAGTGAGACTGACTGCCTATCTCAAGTGGTCTCTCACAGAAGAATCAATACCCAAGTAAATGGGCATGCCTATGTAAAGTACAGGTGAAATTGAAATTAACAATGTCTTATAAAAAACCTTATGCTAATCTCTTACCATCACAGAGGCAATTATATTGTATGTGAAAGGAAGGCTAGAAGAGAGTGAAAAAAATAAAACCAACCCACATATTACAAATACCTTCTCCTCGAAGATGCTTCAGGAAATTAAGTGATTTTTATTGAATATCTGCTTTGTGACCAAAACCACAGTGTCAGGTTGACTGATGACTTTTGCATTGGCTGCTTAGTTGACAAGGCAAAAAGGATGGAAAATTTGTATTCAAGCCTTCCAAGTGGGATTTTAGTATTATTTTGTTTTCTTTCAGAAGAGTTTCAAATGCATTTCTGTTCTCCAACAAAGTACAAATGACTGGTTTTGTAGAGATGTTGCGATAATTTGATGCAACATACAGCACAGAGTCCAAAATTAAAGCTTTTGTCATAGTTTTACCATGCACTATTAATATTCCAGCATAAAAATGTTCTGGCAACAGCCCAAGATTCAAACTGTATCTCAGTTCATCTAGCTGTCAAATTGACTGAATAGGATGTAACTAGAAGTGGCACCAAATAGCACAATGTATTTTTTCCTAGAACAGAAAAGCTAAGACAGCCCAAAGTCCAAATCTCCACTGTTCTGGCTTCTTGGGGTGCATAACAGCAATCCCTGTAAGTTGGCCCCAGTTCCTGTTTACCTGCACGGTGTATAAACTAACCCACAACAAGATGTCTGATAAATCTTGCTATTCAGCATAGCTTCTTAAATGCATTATAACCATTCTGGTTATATGACTAGAGGAAACTAACAGCATTTCTGACATTACCTAGCAACATCAACTTTTTTCCGGTCATCAAAATACTCCATTTCGCTGGTAGGGGTCTGCAGCAACATAGCAGGTGATTTTTTTGCCTTTCTTTTTTCATCTGCTCCATTTTCTCCGTCTGAACTGCAGAAGGAAAAATATAAAGAGACAGAAATATTTATTGCAGGTTTCGTATCAATATCAAATGCCACTGCAACATGTTGGCCATGCAGCATATAGTAAAGAACAAAATAAAGACATAACTTTTATATGAATGTCCTGAAAAGTCTTCATGTCATGACTTGACAGCATTGTACATCTGAACAGTACTCTGAACTCCAGAGATGGAATTTCAGCAGTGAAGAGAGCAAAACTGAAATACTTCCATGGATATTTCAGCACTCACAAAATATCTAGCTCTAGCTTCTGTTCCAAAGAGAACCTCTTGCTTAGGAAAAATGCATTCCTTGCTCAGTACTCAGATCTGATGACTAATGGAAAATAATTTGATTGGCAAGTTAGGAGAAAAACATTCTGAATAAGAGTATGTAATACTTAGCATATTATTGTGGCTCACTGTTGCAAGAGGAAGCTAGGTCCTATCTGGTCTCTCACTGGCCTCTTCTCTGAGAGTCTACCTGCAGGATTTTCACAATAAAGCGTCCCTTCAGACCTGCCTGGATGCATTTCTGAGTGATCTGCCCTAGTTTTGGTTCAGCTCTGGCAGGGGGCTTGGATTTTATGATCTTCCAGGTCCCTTCCAATCCCTAGCATTCTGTGATTCAGAGTATAAGAAGCACTAGTTTTAGTTTCAAAAAGCAGCACTGCCACCACAATGCATTACAACTTCACAGCACATGGCATTGCCTCAGAAATTTATGTTAAAGGAACCAGAGTCTGAGGCTAAGAGATGTGCTGTTAGAGCCTTTCCCTGTTTCCCCTTTTCATATTTTTCTAATAAAAATGTTGACTCAGAAAATTTAGAGAAAAAAAAACCCTGTCAATAATAACAGGGTCTGAAGAATGATAATACTTTAAGACATGACAAATACACAAACAAAGCCTCCTATGGAAAGACTAAAGCCTCAGAAAGACTACAGGATGCTCTTAGCATTAAAGAAGAGAGCCAAAATATGTCACCTGTTAATTTAATGCCTGGCCTGAATGACCCCATTTACAGAAGCTTTCAATTATTAAATTTCTGCAATTTTATGGCATCAGCAGTCACTACCATTATATGACAGTGTCAACTATAAACAGTTTTGTTTTCCTACTAAGAGAAAAGTTTTGTGGACAGAGGCTCCCAAACTTATTTAATCTCTTTTCTTTTAGGAAGGGCATAAAAAGATCCACTGCTTTAATTACACTTTTGTTTATAAGATCAGAAGATGCACCTCCCAGCATCTCGAGATCTAATGCGGTGGTATCCCACCCTGAAGCTAAAACTAGAGCTGATGTCACAGGACAGAAGTTATGGAGTTCTGCCTTATTGATGCTGGGATTTGTTCCCAATTGGTCTTGTGTTGATATAGAGCAACTATTCCCCTATCTAATTCTTCCTTAACCCTAAGTACTCCCCACCCCAGGGGCACTGAACTGACTCTTCCTAAGTCCCACTAGGCATATATGTGAAAAGGTTACAGGCCTAATAAAGTCAATAGGGAAAAAAATTGTTTCCCCATTGCTTCACTCTTGGATGAGCCCTTCCTGACTGGAAGGCACCAGCTTTTATTTTCAGCCAACATAAACCAAAACAAAATGGGCAATCCAAGAGATTTAAGCAGAAGCCAATCTTTGTCCTGAAAAACTCAAGTAAGCAGTTTTATGCTGTCTGAGACTTTAAGCAGAGAGAACTGTTGCTCTTGGATGCTTTATTTACTTACCACTCATATTCTCTCTTCCCTCACCCATAAATGAATCCCTGCTTCACAACTGAGCCCATGGGCCTGTTCAATCCTGTCTGTCTTCCCTATTAACTGCTACTATTCTTGAAGCTCTACTGACTGAACTCATTCCCTCTGGTTGCTTTCAGATGGTGGAGTGCTTGAGCATCTCGACACGGTAATCCTGCTGACTGTTTTGTGGAAATGCTGAGCTATCTCATGCTAGTCTGGTCACCTCTCCAGGATCATATTCTCCAGATAAGACAGACAGAATGTACACAAACACAGCAAATGTTTCCACCAAAACCTCTTAGGTGTGAGGAGACCCAGCTGCATAACACGTCATTCATAGTAGCAACAGGGTGTATTCCTACTAGCTGATATGTTTTGCTGTGTCTGTCCTTCACTCTACATCCCATATGGTCCTTCACATAATGAATAACTACGTAAGAATTTTTCCTTATGTTCTGATAACTAAAGCTCCACATAGCAGGTAATTTGCTAGTAGCTGTCTTTAAAGTACGAGAGGAGTCTGACCCGACCTTCTGGAGAAAGAAAGACCACAAGGTATGACCTATTCAGGATGATACTGTTCATCAAGTCATAAGCATATTAAAGCACTCAAATTTTGTGTGAGTTGGGATTCATAAATATTTTGTTAAAAGAGCACAAAAGTCAGCAATCCATAAAAGAAAACCATATTGAGTGAACTTAAGAAACAAAGAGATGCTCAGTACAAGTGTTAGCAATAGTTGTGTATGTGAACTCTATTTGCAAATATCAGAGCTAAGCATGTACACGTTGCTATGAGATCATATATAAGCAAGTTGAAATAAACATTACTTGCAAATACTCTAACTAATTCTCTTCCTTTTTGAATTATACATCAAAAACTGAACTGAATAATTTAAGATTAAACCATAGAAAAGGGAAAGTGCTATGAAATACATTAACTGAGGCAGAGGACTATGTTTCATTCTAATGAAGTGTTCAGAATTACATCATTTGTCAATGCATATTTTACAAGTCAGATGAACTTCATCTCTTTCCTACTTGAATGGTTTCTGTGAAACAAACTTGCTAAAAGACAGGCATGACAGGCATGCCAAGTTCCTTGTAGAGCAGAAAGCAGTACTTTCTGAACACCAAAAAGTTTTTTTTTTTGTTGGTGCTAATCTTCTCTAGGACCTGAAAAATTCAGACTTCCTGTGAAAGATAGGCTGTGTCACATTAATGGTGATTTTTCAAGAAGAAAAAAATTGGAAGACAATAATCTAAAATACAAACTTTCCCCTGTTCCCTTCAAGACTAGTTTGATTAAGAACTGAACAGAAATAATGTGAGAGAGATGTGCTAATAGGTCACAGGAAAATGAGCTTAAAGAACAGCTATAGTCTTTGACAACTCAAATAGTCTTACCAGACTGAACACTTCTCAAGCATATGTAAGAGATATCAAATTCTCCAGAACTGTACAGTGGTTAATGTCTTTAATTCCACATAACCTCACAAACCGTTCTACAAAGCTTTCCCAGATTTGCCCCAAGGGAAACCCACACTACTTGGTCCACACAGTAACAGGTCTAAAAAGTTCAGAAGCCACAAGTTGTGGCAAACCACTTCCCCAGTCCACAAACTGCAGATCAGTTATGTAGGAAAAAGGCATCTTGAATAAAGATCAGTTATGTAGGAAAAAGGCATCTTGAATAACCAGAGATGCTAACTATAACTTAATTGTTTACAAAGTGCAGCCAA
The DNA here is from genome assembly GCA_013399075.1 of Chloroceryle aenea. Lineage (NCBI taxonomy): Eukaryota > Metazoa > Chordata > Aves > Coraciiformes > Cerylidae > Chloroceryle > Chloroceryle aenea. The sequence continues at coordinate 83,654 of VWZY01012659.1, forward strand.
ATCAGTATTTCTCTAGGGTTTAACATCAGTCAGCACTGCAGCAACATTCAGTCTGTTGATGGAGCATACATATCAGATCATCATGTAACCCTAGAAGCTCTGTTAACCTCCTTAATCTCTTCTATACAAAAATAATTAATTTTGCAACAGCAGTTAGACTGTTGTATTATGGTAAACAATTAGCCAAAAGAATGTGGAGTTAATTTCTACCCTACTGTCTACAATCATGATGGGTACAATGTATGTGGAAATATCCACCCCAAACACCATGACGTTCTGTTGGGTAGCTATTGGATTTACTGTGTAGCTGTTAGTAGATCAAATGGACTTGGTAAAGGAATCAAAGTGGTGTAAAAGGCACAAATACTAAGCAATAGTGTTATTTAAGCTATTTTTGTGCTCAGACATGAGTCTATTCAGATAAAGGAAATTATTATTCTTTCCAAAACTAGAGGTCAAAGGGAGAGGCTCATTTCAGGATCCCAAATCAAGATGATGGACTTCAGCAGGCTTAAAAACAGAGGAGATGGAGCAGGATGAAGAGCACTATCTAGGCAACACCCAGAAGACATACCAGCAACATGCTTCAAGCCAAGACGACTGCAAGAAGGTAACATGACATGTGTGAGTGCTTGAAAGGACATCATGCTAAGAATGCTGCCAGCCAGAGGCCTCCTCCTCAGTACAGACTTTCCATGATCTATCACATCCTGAAGGACCAATCATCTCAACCTTCCTTTTGCTAGGCCTAATGTCTTATTATAGAATCACAGAACTGTAAGGATTGGAAGGGACCTCTGGAGATCAAGTCCAATCCCCTTGGAAATTCTAACCCTCAGAATAATGTTATATTTTAATCTACTTCTAAGACTAAACATCACTTTTACTATGCAAATGGAAAGTCAAACATTGCCTATCATTGAGACTCCAAACTTAACAAAATAGGTAGAAAATAAGCTACAGGTACCCTAATCAAAAAGCTACAGAGAGCTAATTAGCAGCTGCTATAATAGATGTTAAGGGTAACCATAATGTATACATTTGGTATTTGTATAATTCCACGCACTTAGTCATGCTGGTAAACCTCCAGTCATCTGGGACCTCCCCAGCTGACCAGCATTGCTGATAAAATGATGGAGAGAGGCTTGGCAGGTTCCCCTGCCACCTCCCTCAGCCCCCTCGGGTGGATGCCATCCAGCTCCATAGACTTATGGGTGTCCAGTTGGCTTA
>VWZY01012660.1:25920-36188 GCA_013399075.1 Chloroceryle aenea
CCCTTCAGAGGGCCCAGCTGGAGACTTGGGAGGAAGGAATGTGCTCAAGAGCTGTCCCACACCCCGCCATGGCATTACACTCAGGCTGGCCTGGTGCAGGGACCTAGGCACGCTGAGGGTCTCCTCTTTGGAGGGGCTGAACCTGACAGTCCTTGCCTTGCTGACCCCCTAGGGGGAGGGGGTGTTTATGGTGGATGTTTTTCCCACCAAGCAGTTGAAGGAATTGTTTTCTTTTGACTTCTCTCCAGATGGTCCAGCTTCTCAACCTCAATGGTCCTTGGGGTGGCTTCAGGGAGAGCTGCTCCCAGGGGTACCAGTGGTGACACTAAGATCAGTGGGAACATGTTTCTGGCAGTGACTTGGTGGCAACTCCACCTCTATCCTTTCTTAGAGCTTCCACATCCCACCTGCCCGGATTTCCAAGTCCAGGCTGATGGTTCTGGCAGCCCTGGATCAGAAAGCCAAGCTGTCTGCCTGCCTTCACGGCACTGGGAAAGACTCAGGTGGCAGAACAAAGCGAAGGATGCTGGAGGATAGCAAAATAGTCCATCTAAAGGGCCTACAAGGCCTGGATGCTCCTGCAGGAGAAGGTCACAAGTGAGGAACAGCCTTGGCTGCTCCTGCAACCACAGCCCAGTCAGGGAAAGCAGAGTGGGGGTATTTCTATACTGGGTGCTTCCTTCCAGCAGCAGTTGCTTGTCCCAGCCCAACAGCAAGTGTTGGGGCAGGACACTCTGCTCCACAGCTCTTGACCTGTCCCATCACTGCCCCATCAATAAAAATGTGAGTGTGGGGGGAAAGCTCTGGGCTGACTCAGCACTGCTCCAAACCCCAGCTCAGCTCTGGGCCCTGCAGGAGAACGTTTGGTGCCTGACGTGCTGAGGTGAGATCTCAGGGGAACGACCCTGGTGTCACCCGAGGAATCGAGCACAGAGGGAGACTGTGGACTCACCCGACCCTCTGCCCCAGCCAGTTTTCACCAGGATCTCGTATTTGTACAGCCCGTTCTTCCCGCAGAAGGGAATCACCCCGACGCGGTTCATGTCAATCATGTCCAGCTTGTGCACGATCAGCGCGGCCACCGAGTAGGTCACAAAGCAGACGGCACACGTCAGCAACACGATGTAGTTGAGGCCTGGGCCTGGAGCCTAGGAGAAAGGAAATATGTTGAAAGTCACTCTCCTTCCCCAGGAGGATCCCCCCAACCCCCAGGAGTTGGGTTGCCTCCTTCCCAGCTCCATCATCACTTATGGTACCACCATCCAAACCCTCAACACAAGGACCTGGAGGGGCTGGAGCGTGGCCAGAGAAGGGCAACGGAGCTGGGGAAGGGGCTGGAGCACAAGGGGGCTGAGGGACCTGGGCGTGTGGAGCCTGGAGAGAAGGAGGCTCAGGGGAGCCCTTCTGGCTCTGACAGCTCCTGACAGGAGGCTGGAGCCAGGGGGGTCGGGCTCTGCTCCCAAGGGACAAGGGACAGCACAAGAGGAACCGGCCTCAAGCTGCCCCAGGGGAGGTTGAGGTTGGAGCTGAGGAACAATTTCTTCCCCTGTAGGGCTGTCCAGGTCTGTCCCAGGCTGCCCAGGGCAGGGGGGGAGTCTCCATGACCCCTGAAGGGGTTTCCAAGCCCCCCGTGGAGCTGTGGTGCTGAGGGCCAGGGGTCAGTGGTGCCCTGGCAGTGCTGGGGTCACAGTTGGACTCCATGATCTTGCAGGTCTTTTCCAACCATCCCCATTCTTCTACACAAACAGAGATCCCTGTCCCTGCACAGACTCTGCTCTCAGCCCTGCAGAGCGACGGCAGCAGGCGGCTGAAGCTGCTGCAGCAGGCACCGAGAGCTCTCTCCTCCCACCTACATCACACTGACGGAGTCAGAAGAGCCCGGACACCCCCGGGAGGCTGGGAGCAGCTGGCAGGTGTAAGAGCAGCTCTGGGGACAGTTAGGAGGGGTGCTGGGCAGCTGACCAAGAGGTGAACACAGCGGGAGGTGGCCGGGATAGTGAGCACAGCCATCTCCAAAGGTCTCCAGGGTTCAGGATCAGGAGACCCAGCCCCGCTGCGAGCTGTGCCCCTCTGCAGCTCCGCGGTGCTCTCAGGTACCGGGGCTGTTCTGCCAGCTGGGCACAGGCCGGGCACGACCCAGCTTGAACAGGAAGCCAACGGGAGCCCGAGGCTTTGCTCCGGGTGACAACAACCTGCTTGGCGTGTGGCGACACCGCGCTGCCTCCGCGCTCTCCCACTCACCGGGAAGATGAACTGGACAGAGTTGGGGGGCACAAAGAGACTGGCCCCGAAGGCAGTGAGGTGCTGGGTTAGGCACACAGCCTGGTCTGGCCTGGTCTCCTCCAGTGGGATGATGCCCTCGGTCTTCCAGCGTTTCTCCTGCTCGCTGAAGTACTGGCAGAGGGAGGTGTACAGCCCCAGGGTCACCTCCACCGGGGACCAGCTGAAATGGTTCGTGATGTTGAAGTAGTATTTCTGGATGGTGTCGTCAGTTCTGGAGAGGGGAAAGACAGCGAGGAGGCATCATTAACCTGCTGGCTGAAGGGGCACAAACCCTCTTCTGATGGACGTGTGCCCATGGAAACAGCCCTGCTGCGGGGACAGGCAAATGTGGATGCAAGGAGGAGGAGAACCCCGGTGAACGTGGTGTAGCTTACACCACCCTCTGGCTCTGCCCAACCTCTGGGGTTCCCCAGACCACTTCGATCCTTCAAATGGTGTAAACAACATCAGGCAGGAGCAGATGCTCCTGGACTGAGCTCACAAGAAAGGCTGCTCTGATAAAAAGCAGAGAGCTTTGCCTCAAACCCAACAAGCTGCAGCACAGTTCAAGCAACAGGCAAGCAGCTGGATGGGAACTCATGAGGGAACCAGTGTCCTCCTGTCACACGTTGGGAAGATGAGCCCTGAGGACAGAGGTGCTTCCATGGTCACCCTGCAGCTCAGGAACTAGGCTAAGGTGTGGTGCTTTGCTCTGGGAAATGGTTTCGTGAGCTACGTGAGCCCTGACTCGTAGGATCATTTTGGTTGGATGAAACCTTCAAGATCATGGAGTCCAACCATTGCTCCAGCACTGCCAGGGCACCACTGACCCCTGGCCCTCAGCACCACAGCTCCACGGGGGGCTTGGAAACCCCTCCAGGGGTCACAGGGACTCACATACACCCACAGGACAGCCTGGGTGTGACAGGGAAGATGAGGGAGGCTCCTCTCACCTGGGTGAGGTGAAGAAGGTGTAGAGCTTGTGGTCATTTCCAGCCAGGGCATCCAGGCCGATTCTCTTGGAGGCACTGCAGTTGTGCTCGTTGGGCTCTGGCTCGTGGTGCAGATAAGCCATGATGAACGGCTCAGGCTCGCTTGCAACGTAGTGATCTGTGTGGGGAGGGGGAGGAAAAGCAGAAAGAACTTTATCCACAGCAGGCAGAGCTTGCCCACGAGCCTGCTGCAGCGGTGGGTGTCCGGGGAGTGGTACCAGCAATGCAGAAAGGGATGCTTTCCCAGACTGTGCTCTCTGTCTGCAGTTCCGAGGACCCCTGAGCAGGAGACCCTGGATACCAACGCACCTGACCGAGAGGGACTGGACAGAGCTAATGTGGCTCAAGAGTAGGGCTGGGAAAAGCAGAAGGCTTCCCAGTGCCAGAATCCCCATGCGAGGACTACAGTGGGGACTGTAACCCCTGTGACAGCCAGAACATTGCCTGTGCAGTGTGGAACTCGCTGGCTCCACCTGACACCCCGTCCCACACCAGTCACCCCTGACAGAGCCCCTCAGCCCTCCTCTCCCACGGGAAGCACCAGCCAAGAGCATGAAGAGCTGGATCTATCTGCACTACCGTTCAGGACTCTGTAAGTGAGCTGGAAGTGCAGCCCTGCTTCTCGGTTGTTGCTCTCCATCGTCACAATTAAGTTCACCGACGTTCTTGCCTCGATGACTTCAGTGCCAGCAGAGAGATTGTCAGCATCCGTGCTGTTTGACACCATCACGGTGATGGCTTTCTCTGAGTCCAGGCTCCCAATGGGGATCTGCACCCCGTTGTGTGTCTGAAACTCCATGGAGGCCACCTTGGTGGAGACGGTGTAGTTGCTGATGTAACCAAAAGGGAAAGGATTGGAATCCACTTGGAACATGACTTGGATGACATCCGTCAGGTTGGAAAGGGTGCTGTTGAACGCCTGGGGGATGGAGAACTGGCAGTTCGGCGTGTTCTCGTAGCACAGCAAGTTAAAGGGATCAGACCGCTTGCCCGTGGCCTTAATTTCTCCTCCCACCAGCTCCAGGGGCTCTTCGTTCAGCACTCGAGACTTCATGAGGATGCGCATCAGGCTGGAAGACAGGTTGTAGGCCTTGGGAGCCAGCAGCAAGTTGTGGGGATCAGCCAGCAGCTCCTGGGGCTTGGAGTCTTGTGAAACCGCATTGACAAGATGAATCAGGTCACCTGCCAGGAGAGAAATCAAGGGAGAGAAAGGAAGGGGTGAACAGCCTCGATAACTGCCACAGCCTAGGAAACACCCAGCACCTTCCCCAAGGATCAGACGAGTCTCTGCTGTCTCACTGTAACTCTACAGCGTGCCCTTGAGCTTCTGTACCAGGAATGCTCAGCAGCCCAGGGCTCCCAGCAGAGCTGTCAGCAGCTCCTGCAGTCCCCGGGCTGCCCCACGGCGCGTGGTGGTGAGAACTGATCCCAGCAGGCTTCGTCTGCCTCCCACCTCCTGCCTCCACCGGCAGGCTGGGGACGGCTCCAGCGAAGGTGTTACGGAGGTTTAGCACCGGGAGGTGGGGAACACTTGGAAATGCCCAAGGAGGAGAGCAAAGGGGTCAGTGCTTCCTCCCAGGCCAGCCAGGGGAGGATTTCCACGTGGTGCTCACGGGTGCCCCAGTGAAGCTTGGCACCCTCCTCCAACTGCAGCCAGCATCTGGAAGCTGTAGTTGCTACTCGTTGTTTACTAAAAAGAGAATTCCCTGGAGTATTAGTGAGCTTATTAAAAACTGTCCTATCTAAATGTCTGCAGAGACAGCTGCCAAAGGCAGCACGAGCCCAGGAAAGATCCGTGCCCTCGGCGGCACCTGGTCACCCATCGCCTCTCCCTGCATGACCAGGACTGACCTGTGATGTTGAGGATGTTGTCGGCGATGCCAGTTGGTGTCACGGTGCCCTGGGTCGTCTCCCCTTGCAGAATGGTCATCATGGTCTCCAGCTTGTTTAAGGTCCTGGTCAGGCATGACTTGCAAACCAGCTCCTTGCTCACCACCTGCACAGGGAGACACGGTTTGGCTCGGGAGGAACGCTCCCCGGGAGAGACAAAGCAGCTGCAGACAGGCTCCATCCTGCAGAGACCTGAGCTTCAAACACCACCTGCACTTCAGAAACCAGCCCCCAGGGAAGGGACTGCAGACACCACGGCTGCTCTGCTCACACTGAGAGCTGCCAAGAAGTTGGTGGTGTCTCCAGGGCCCTTCCATCCACCTGCCCTCACGTTGCAAACTTCCAGAGCATAGGCAGACAGGTCGGGAGTCCGGGGGAGGAGGCATCAGGGTTGGAAAGAGCAATAAGGGGTTGGACAGAGCAATAAAGGGTTGGGAAGAGGAATAAATGGGGCAGCATATTCAAGTTCCCAGAATTCACTTGTAAGGCCCAAGCACATCTCCTGCTGCTGCATCTCGTGAGCAGCTCTTTGAGGCCACCCACTGTTCCTACAGCAACCGGAGGTCCATCCCAGAAGGAGCTGGGTAGGACTCCTGCATCCACTCCACTCTCTTCGATGGACACAGGATTTAGCCTTTACTGAATCCATCTCAGTGTCCAAACCCTCGTGAAAGCTGTGGGAGGGATCCTGCCACTCAGGCATGATGGATGTCCCTCCCTCTGCTCCCAGATGTGTCCAAGAAACAGAATGTTCTCACCATGGCCTGGAGCTCCCTGCACTCTCGAGGGCTGGGTGGGAGGGACTGAGGCAACACATGGAAGCTGTTACCACAACCCCGTTCCTAGTCCTTATTCAACTCTTTTCCTTTTATCATCCTAGGATCCCGATGTGGCTCGTTGTGTACTTCAGTGAAGAATCAAAACAGGTCTAGAATTGCCCCTTTTCTGCTTTTATTTGTAAGTGATGAGAAGCGAGGACGTACTACATGGAGTCCACGTGGCACAGTCCGGTGTCAAGGAGTGGGGAAGAGAAAGAGTTATGGGGAGGAACCACCCAAGGGGAGCTGCTGCTGAGGAAGGAGAATCAGCTTGAGAAGACCAAGATTCTCTTTTTTCCCCCTCCAGGATAAATTAATTCTGATTTTTCCTCTCCCCTGTAGGTAAAATCCCCAAAGCCTCAGCACTGATCAACACTGTGGAGGAACGGACACGTGTGAACTCTGCACTGGTCTCAGCCTCTTGGGAAATTCTAGATTGCTGGGGTTTTAAGTGGTTCATTCCAATCTGGAGCACAAACCAGTCCTGGAACATCAGCTTTTCCTGGGGAACAGCAATTCTATTTCTAGCCCTAAGCTTCCCCGGCGAGATCGAGTCGCGAGGCAGGAGCACGTGGGGGAGACAGGAACAAACCCATCCAGCATCGCCAGGGGACGCGTGGAACCCCAAAGCCCTGCACAATCCAACAGCAAGAGCTGATTTTGGGGGTTCGCAGACACTGAAGCCGAGAAAGGAGCAGCAGAACTGGGGCTTTGTGGGGGGGTGCAGTAGTTTGCCCATCAGCTCCGTGCCGAAGCTGCTGACCCGGCCGGGGAGGTGACGAGCGGCCAAGGCCGGGGTGCCCGACTCCAGCCCCAAAAGCAGTGACTGGGGAGGGCGGGGAGGAGGAACAAGCCAGAGCTGACTGGCTGGCCACCAAACCCCGAGCACATTATATAACTGGGCTCTCTTCCCTTTACCCATCTGACAAAACACACAAAGCCACTCCTAAATCCACCAGGCAGCAGCCCCAGCACTGGGGAGCTGCAACTGGGAGCTGGCTGGGGAGCCCAGTGCTTCCAGTCAGTGGCGGAGCAGAGCAGTGTTTCTAATCCCACCCGGGAGAAACGGGGCTGGAAGGAACATCAGCCCCTGGCGCTGTCCCCTGGCTCAGGGCAGGACCAGCTCTACTTGTGCTAGTCCTGATGGGAGGCCAGCCTGTCCTCAGAGACTCTGTGACTCCCCCAGGAATTCATTCCAGTGCTTCTCCAGTCTGCTGAGTCCTCTCCTATGGGCTCCATGTGCAATGAAGGGACCTACTCTCTAGCAAGCTGCCACGCCAGGGCTGGTACCAGAGAAGAAGCAGAGATGTTAGGTGCTGTCTCCCAGCACCTACAATCACAGGATCATGTTGGTTGGAAAAGACCTTGAGGATCACGGAGCCCACCCGCTCCCTCAGCACTGCCAGGGCACCACTGACCCCTGGCCCTCAGCACCACAGCTCCACGGGGGGCTTGGAAACCCCTCCAGGGGTCACGGGGACTCCACCCCTGCCCTGGGCAGCCTGGGCCAGGGCTTTACATGACTGCATCATCTCACCATCGCCTGCCACATCAGTGGCATGGTGAGAGGCAGTGCTGACAACACTTAGGACATCACCCCAGCAACCCTACTGGTGTCAACAAGTGATACCCATGGTGCGTGTGCAGGAGAGAGAGAGGGAAGCAAAACAAGACCCAAAGAGCATCTAAGCTGGACCTGGAAGAAAGCGCAGGAGGCTGGAGGTGGTGATGGGGACCATACCGTGCACTGAGCCAAGGCAGCTGAGATCTGCTGGATGTCATCCACCGTGTTCACCTTCAGCGAGTTCAGCGTTTCTGTGATATTGTTGCGAGTCCAGGTCCGGAGTTCAAACTCATTCCCAGCCTCAGGTTCCAGAAGCATGGACCGCTCATACTGGGGGATAAAAGCGAGTGGAGCGAGGAAATGCGTCAGGTCGTTTCTGAGGATGCTGAGCTGTGCTGAAATCACCACCACTCCACACCTCCCTGCCTGTGCTCCTCCCCAGAGGGTCATCTAATGAGATGTTTTTTCAGCAGGACCTTCTCAATTCCACTTGTGCACCTCAAGCAATCATCTGAACAGGTTGCAGCTCAGGAGCACACCCGTGTGCAGTCCTTCTCCAGCTAAGCACGGTGCCTGTGCCCAGGGGGATCACCCCGGCCTGGCTTCCAGGCTCTGATTGGGCTGGAATACCTGAGCATGGACCAAAACTCCTCCCTGCCTATGCAGATGCAGGTGGAGGGAGTGGGCTCTCTGCTTTAGGCAGCAGAGAAAGCAGATGCTGCCAGGAGGATGATGCTCCAGGCAGATCTTTCTAGCTCCAGTAGCTCAGCAGTCAGAACAAGGAGGTCTCCTCAGCACCCAGAGCATCACCTGAGTAGCTACCAGGAAGTTTCTGGCCCTGTGGAGCTGGAGTGGGGTGGGTGGCTCAGGGGAAGTGTGAAGGAGGTGGAGGAATCTGGGCTATGATTTCCATTTCTGAGTTCAGTGTTTAGACTTGAGGTTGGCAGTAAAGAGGAAAAACTCTCTGGATACAAGGACAAAAAATCAGTGGTGTGGGAGACACCCAGGCCACTGCCTTCTCTAGGACCTCTGCTTCACTTCCCAGCCAAGCACTGTGTGTCCAGAGCTTGTTACTCTTTCTGAGGCATGAGAACAGCTCCAGCCCAGCTCCCCCCACACACATATACTGGTTTACATGAAAAACTATGGCATTAGTCATTTCCCCACAACGCTGCACAAAAACCTGGCCAAAGAACACTGCCAGGCCTTCTAGAGGCCCCTCTTGGGCAGAGAGTGCTACTTTACCTCATTTAAGATGGTGATGAGGGCCAGAGAGTACTCAATGACCTGCTGAGGGTCCCCTTGTTTCACTAAGCCCTGGAGCACGGTGTCGGTTTGGTTGTAGAGCCAGTGGGAGAGGCTGGGGAAGCCCTCGGGCAAGCCGATCTCCATGGAGCTGCCAAGGGAAAGAGGCCTTTGGGTGAAGTGCAGACTCTCAAAGGGAGCAGAGTCCACCCTTTAGGTGGGAAGGAAGATGAGGGGGGAAGCAGGTGGTTAAATAATGGCAGCGTTGCTGACGCCTGCCCTGGTGCCCAGTTTGCACCAGCTGTATGTAGGACCATGGTGGACCCGAAGCCTGGTTCATCGCCGGCCCAGCTCAGAAGCTGCAGCTGGAGGAAGCACGTGGGTGCACTGAGCCCGGAGGATAAAATCCAGGTTTAGTTTGACAGAGTAGGAAGAGCACTTAGACCGAGGGTCAGTGCGTTGGGAGGAGCTGCTCTGCTTTTGGCATCGATCCCCAGGGCCTGAGGAGCAGCTGGGACACGGATCCTCCTCCACAGGCACTGCAGGACCCCGTGCTCCAGCCTGGGGGGCCAGGACCACATGTGCCATGTCGGGAGCTGCAAATCATCCTGGAGAAAGAGCAGTCCTGCAGCTCGGGCAGGCAGCAGGGACCAGCTCAGGATGCTGCCCAAAGAGGTGCGGGCACTTGGCACCTGCATGGAGCACACTGGAAACCAAGGGGTGTTCACAGAAGGGATGACTGGGCTTTCATGGTCCTGGCCCTGCTGAGACTGGAGCTGCAGTCCCTCCCACTCCGCTCAAACGCCTGTGTTCTCCACCTTGGCTACATGAGACCACCCTGGCTCTCAGCAGCGGGACACAGGGCCACCTGCAGCACCAGAGCTTGGTGCCACCAGCCCTTACAGANCCTGACCCAACTGGAATTTTTTGGATGTTTAAGGCTTCCCACTTGGGTGTTTGGGTCCTGTCACCTTTAAAGGGATTCGTGAAGAGCAAAATAAACCTGGGAATCCCTCTGCTGGGCTGGGAATGGCAAGGACCCAAGGGCAAGCTTCTGGACAAGCCCTGCAAAGCCTGAGGCCAGACACAGGCTCAGTGCAGCCCTCAGGCCTTTCAGCATCTCAGGCACCACCGAGTCCAGGATAAAACCTGCACAAAGGTTTCCTTGGAGCTCTGCAGTTGGGAAACTCAGCATGAGTTTGCCAGTGAGCACCAGTGAGCACCACTGGACACCAACCAGCGGGTCTGCACCCGGAATGCTTCACCTCTGCTCAAAACAATCACTAAGAGCTCAAATCCTCACCACTCCAAAGAGGGGCTGGGTTCATAATCACTCCTGGTAGCTCAAAACACACACAAGTGACAACCTGGACACACAACTGCTGAAGCTCTGGTGAGCAGCCCTCCCTGCCCCAGCAGGACTCGTCTCCTCGGCAGCCTGGCTTCCCGGCAGCCGCACACAGACAGCATCCACTGCCAGCACTGTCCCTCTGAGGA
>VWZY01012660.1:81900-93365 GCA_013399075.1 Chloroceryle aenea
TCCGTGCTGATCTCTAACTCGCAGGATCCAAATATGACAAAAATGCAACGGACATTCAAAAAAAGAAAAAGCCTCCAAAGAAAAGCAGGAACACAAACAGCAGTGGGTGCAGACACATCTACGGGGGAGGAAGGAACAAAACGTTTGGCAGCCTCTACAGCAGCAGGAAGAGAAGTGAAATAAGGAGAAAGTTCTTTGCTGCGAGGGTGTCAGAGCTTGTCCCAGGCTGCCCAGAGAGGCTGTGGAGTCTCCTGCTCTGGAGAGATTCCCAACCCCCCTGGACACTGAGATCCTGGGTGACTGTGGGTGGCAGTTCCGCAGGGGTTGCCGTGTCTATCAGCTGAAGAAAACCACCTCAGTGTGTAGTTCACACTCTGGTCTGCTGGGCAATAGCAGAGATTTAGAACCAACCCCAGAGGCTTCCTCTGCTTAAGGAAAAAAAAGGCCAATGTGATGAATTAAGCCACCTAAACCACATGGAGGCAGAGGTGCTCTGGGGGCAGGTGAGGCTGTACCTGGGGTGGTCTCGGTGCATCACAGCTCCTTCTGAAGGTTGAGATAACAGGATTTCCACGATTTCCAAAGAGGAAGGGCTTCCAAAGCCCTGTTCTGGTGCAAACACCTCCCTAGCACAAGGGCACCGTAGCTCCAAGTTGGGCCCACGAGTCCCTCCCGGAACAGCAACGCTCACAGAATTCATTAAACAGCCTCTCTGGGTGATGTCATGTGCCATAAATCACAGGGCACGGTAAACACCCAGCACTGCTCTGCTCTGCAACTGGACAGACCGACAGAGACAAGGGGAATGGTTTCCAAAGGACAGGCCCTGCCTTAATCCCTGCATTCCAGAGCTGATACCAACAGGAGCTCCCCCGTACATCCTCGTTTGGGTTGGAGCACTCTGCCCTGAATGCTTCTGGAACATGTTCTCCATAGCTCCTGGAACATGTTCTCCATAGCTCCTTCAACATCTTCCTTCTGAAAACAAAAGCCAATGAGAACCCAATCCAGACCTGCTGGTTCCAGTACAAAGTGCATCTGCCTGTGTCTGGCAGTAATAACCTGTGTGGTTGGGTTGCTTCCTTTCAGCATTAGAAAGACTTTGGTGATGCAGTCAGAATGTTTCTGCTCCAGAAAAACGCTGATCTTCAGAGGCCCCAGAGTAGGTACAGAGGGAAATGAGCAGCTTGCTTGGGCCTCAGCAGGGCCTCGAGCCCTGCAGCAGAGCTCTTCCCTTCCAGAAGACCTGGTCAACAGGCATGGCAAACAGGGACCTATTTGTCCCCTGCATGGGATCTCCAGGAGAACATCTCCCTGCTGCTGCAGTGGAAGAGCTGACAGCTCCTTGTGCTGCTCTAGCACACAACACTCCTCTCCCTGCATGGCTCTACTGCCAGGATCAGTGCATATGGGCTGAGGAGCTCCTGCCATCCTCCTCATCCTCCCTCACCCAACCGATGCTGGTTTAGCATCAAGCAGAGGCTTCTGCTGACCACAGGCTCCACAGGAACTGTCCACTTGGGAGCTTCCAAGAGAAGCATCAACCATAGAATCCTCAAATTGGTTTGGTTGGAAAAGACCTTTTAGATCATCAGGTCCTTCTAGGGAATAAATTACTGCTCAGGTCCAACCTCAGCCTCGCCTGGTTTAGGTGAGGTTTAAAATTCCCTCAGGGCTCCACTGGCTTCCACGTATCCTACGTGAGGCTGCCAAAGCTCCTCAGCCTGCAGAGGCTACAGGTGGCCCAAGGGACACGTGGACAGTGAGACAGCTGGGCTGATAGGGGCCTGACGCTGCAGGAAGGAAGGGTCTGGATCTGACTTGCACGTCTGACTCTCTGCCTGTTGCTTGGAAAAATTAAACTCCAGATAGGAGAGAGCCAAAACTTCAATGGGATCTGCCTGGGACGAGGAACTGTCCACACCTCTGTGTAAATTTACTGTGCAACGTATCTGGAGGTACGGGGTGGAGACCAAAGGATGGATCCCTGGAAAGAGCTTCACTCAAGCCATCAGCTAATCCTGGAATGAAGCAGCTGACCTCGAGATGACTTATTTTCACAGCACTCCCCTCAACTCCACTCTGCCCCTTGACATGGGCTGACCTCCACCTGCCCCAAGCAGCAAAAACAATCTACCTCTGACCTCTGGCTCAGTCAAAGACCCTCCTGGGCTTGTCTCTGCTGGCTGAAGCAGCTTCTGTGCTGCCTCACCGCAGCTCACCAGACCTCCAGCAGCTGTGGACTCCTCCTGCTACCTGCTGGAGTCCCAGTGGACAAGCTGGGGCTGCATTCAGTAGCCACCAGTGGCTGAGGAAGCAGGTGGTGTGTGCTCCTTAGGGGAGAATTCCATCTTCCCCAGGGAAAGACACAGAAGGTCCTGATCCTTCACAACCTCCACAGGTTGGTGCCTCACATCATCCCCTGTCCTGGCACTTCCATTATCCAGGAGGGCTTGTAGAGACAGGATGAGGGGTGGTGGCTTCAAGCTGGAAGAGGGGAGACTGAGATTAGAAATGAGGAGAAGTTCTTCACTCCGAGGGTGGTGAGACACTGGAATGGGCTGCCCAGGGAAGCTGTGGATGCTCCATCTCTGGAAGTGTTCAAGCCCATGCTGGATGGGGCTCTGAGCACCCTGCTGTAGTGGGAGGGGTCCCTGCCCATGGCAGGGGGGTTGGAACTGGATGACCTTGAAGGTCCCTTCCACCCCAAACCATTCCAGGACTCCATACATGTTTATAAGTCACATCTGCTTTCAGGTCAAGAACACATTATGTCCAGAGCATCTGTTTCAACCCAGCCCAGGGCAAAACAGGAGGAAATCAGAGCAGCCATTCCATGGCCTAAAGGAAAGAGGCTCAGAAGTCCCAGTCTGCTTCCCAGTGGCATCACAGTGGGCACAGCGCTGGTGTCACCAGCTGGCTGTCCCCACACCCCTCCCTGCCCGGTTCTGCAGACTCCTGTCTCTGACCAGCTTTGGGAGGGGGATGCCTCACCCTCAAGCTAAACACAACGGAGACACAGTTGCTCTGATTCTGTCGATGGGATCACAGAAAGGACAGTTTCATTCACATCACGCCACAGGGCACGGCAGCGACGTGTTAAAGGGAGGACCGCTGAGCTCTTTGGTCCTTTGTCCCACAGCACCAACACCTCTTAAACCATCACTATGTGCAATACAACATCTGGGGGGAAAAAAAAAAGAAATAAAAAAACCAGAAGTCCTTGCAACTCTGCTAATCTTCCTAATGATTTAATACCTGCCAATACTACTGGGAGATATTCCTTTCCTGGTGGCGTTAAAAGCTGTCGGATTAAGCAGCTCACCACACTTCAGCAGCCTACTGTGGCTCGAATTCTTTTTTTAAACAAAGCCAATTTCTCTGGAGACCGAGTTGGGGTTTTTGCTCCCACAGCCTCCCCTCCACCCCCCCATTTAAAAAGATCTAAAGGCCTGCCCGGGGGATTCCGATACCTCCTGGCACAGATCCTCCAAAGAGTAGCAAAGCTAAACAGGGTAGGGCTGTTATTGCAGCCATCACTCACTGCCAGCACAAATACACGGCCTGCACCATTCAACCTTTTACAGCGGGACAGTCACGGACAGCTGATGATTCACAATCAGCATCTCTCCTGCCACTACAGCCACCCGTGTTCTCTAAACACTCTTTCCTTCTGGCCAGCAGCCCTGCCCTGCAGTTCTGGTGATGCTTCTCCCCTGCTAATTTCTCACAGGGATTATCAGGAATGGGCAGGGGACACCTCCTCCAGGTGCTGGGATGGACACGGGCTCTGGGGCTCAGCACCCCATGGAGATCCCCACCTGCAGCCCCCCCCAGAGTGACCCGGCAGAGATGAGGTGCCAAAGATTGGCAGGGACAGAGCACGGGGTGGGTGAAGTTCTGCCCCCTCCACTCCAGTTCAGACAGCCGCGGCAAAGGGGCTTCCCCTGGGGGCTGATACCCCCTTTCAAAGATCTTTTCATGATAATCAGCTTAAATCTTCCTCGAGTCACAGAATCACAGAATCATTCTGGTCAGAAGAGACTTTTCAGCTCATCGGGTCCACCCGCTCCCAGGGCACCACTGACCCCTGGCCCTCAGCACCACAGCTCCACAGGGGGCTTGGAAACCCCTCCAGGGGTCACAGGGACTCCCTCCCTGCCCTGGGACAGCCTGGGACAGACCTGGACAGCCCNCTCCACAAGCCCAGGTCCCTTATCTGCTCCTCACCCCCCTTGTGCTCCAGCTCCTTCCCCAGCTCCATTGCCCTTCCCTGGCCACGCTCCAGCAGACAATTTGACAAGAAGGACACCAAGGTTTTCTCCAGAGTTCCCAGGTGCAGCTCCTCTGACAATTCACCCTTACTACAGGTGTTTATAGCTGTCCAACACCCGCAGCCACTGCACATCCCACAGTTATCACAGCACACACCAGGAAAGGAGAAAAGGACCATCAGAGACCCAACAGGGCAGATGTCACCAGAACAGAGACAGACAGCATAGGGGAGAAAACAAAAGTAACTTCCTTTCCACACCATTTTTTTTTCTCCTGTAAATGGGTTTGATTTTGTTGCTGTTTCACTTTCTGTTGCATAAAACAGGCACCCAGAGCGGAGTCCTCTCTGGCACAGAGCTCCTCAAGATGAAGCACTGACCACGCTGGCTGAGGAGTCTCTGGGGAGGCTGATGCTTCGCTTTAGGTTCAGGCAACTGCCTTGGACTGTGGCTCCATTTACTGATTAAATATCAAATGACTCTTCCCTGTTCTTGAGATGAAGATAAAAAAACCCTCTGGGCACCACAGCAGCGTTGAGAAGTAGCAGAGCCATCAGTCAGACCTGGCACGGGCTCTGCTGGCAGAACATCTGCAGAGTTCTCAAGGTGCACCGAGCCTCAGGCGGCATCATCAGCCCTCAGGGTTTATGGCAGGCACCGGGTTAAACTGCATCCTTGGCCTTATGCTAAATCACCTCCCTACCAAGGCTAAAAATTGCTCCGTGGTGTAATCACAGGCTGAGGCAGAACAGTGAAACAACAGACTCATTCCCACGTAATAATAACAAGTTACGTTTCCATAGCACCCCTATCCGCTCGGATCCGAGAGGACGTTACCAACCCCAGTCCCCGCGGCACGCTCCGCACGCAGGGATGGATACTCCACCAGGACACACAGCCCCTGCTCTTCAGGGAGCAACCAGCCCAGAGCAGGGGTTTGGGTGGCAAGAAGAACCACCAGTGCCCTAGGAAAGGGCTGCCAGGGAGCAGGGACCGCATCCCCCCTCACGCTGCTGCTGTTCACAAGGGCAGACTCTGATCCGTCAGGCTGATCCTGTCAGAGGAGAGGTGCCACTTTCTGCTGGCAGCACTAAGCCTGGATGTCTCTGGGACAATGACAAATGCCCGAGCCAACTGGGCAGCACACCGTGCCCTACCCAGCCCGGGCACATTCAAAGTGCAGAGCTGCCGGGGATGCTGCTGGGGAAACCACGGTGCGGGCACCTGCTGTCAGGGAAAGTCCTGGGTCACCCACTGGAGGACAAAACCAGCCCCTTGCTTGGCTAAGTCACGCTGGGGTCAGTGCCCAGCAGCCCACTCCGACTGCACCCAGTGGCTGGAAGCTGGGCTCTGTGTCAGGCAGTGGGTTCTGGAAGACAAAGACCCCGAGGCTTTTCCCAATAAGCAGCTTGTCTGTCCCATCTTAGCCCTTGGAAGGCTATCAAAGAGCTACTGTTTCCCTCAGAAGAAAATAAAACAAAATTAGGAGCACGTAGGGATTACAGCAGTGAATGAAGAGGGATTCCATAAGGGAGGAGGGGCTGGGGAGCAGAGCAGAGCTCCCCAGCCTTGCACACCCAGCTGATCTTGAGGCAGACGGAGCTACAAGCTCCCGTTGCTCCATTTTTCCTCGCCAACATTTTCCACACCCTCCTGCCAAGAAGATGCCGAGCGCTGCCTGCCAGGTCTGGCAAAGGCTGCCTGCTGCAGAGTCCTGCCTGTGAGCACACGCGTGTGCACACGCACACACGGAGGGACCCGGGGCGGCGGTGGCCGCTGCTCTGCTCTGGGATGCCGTGGGACATTCACAGAGCCCCTCACTGAGGAGCTGAGCCATCAGGACTGGCTTTCGAAGGCTCCGAAGCTCCACGGACAGACAAGCCTGAATCTGCTCTCCCACCCGTGCTCCTGGCGTGGGTTTGCAGCACCAGGCTGAGCAGCTCTGCGATCTTTGCTGTGAGATGGAGCACGGCGGCTTCGACTCACAACTTTTCACCAGTCCTGAGGAAGCAGGGGAAAAATATTGGTAAGACAGCCCTGATGAACAGGTGAAGGTGAGGCTGGAAGAATGGAAGAGACCTCTGAAATCAGTGAGCTGGAGGAACTTGTGCTTCTCATTAAATTCTTCACAGTACTTGCCTTGGGTGGTACCCACTGAACACATCCTGAACCTGCAGGTCCCGGCCACGACTCGCTCCCGGGCCTGTCGGACAGTAGATCCATCCCAGCTGGCACAACTCATCCCCAGCTCTACAACCACTCCTCTCTCTCGGAAAGAGGAAAAAGCCAGAAGGTCGGGGATAAGATTTCCTGAGGTCTGAGTGGTGTTTGGGGCTGAGACAGGGCTGGGAGGGAGAGGAAGGCAGACTCCATCCCCGGATCGAAGGCGATCCGCCTGGTAGAGTATTCCCTTCAGCCTTGGGTTACCTACAGATTAAATATTTACCTCTAACCAGCAGAAATGTCATAAAATCCACCCGATCACAGGACAAATCCTCTAAAAAGGACTCTCAAGATTTCAGCCTCCTCTTTAGCAACCTCAACTTTGCTTCAATCCCAACCAACCCCTGTGGCTGGTCCCATGGCACGTAGCTCCGGATGACCCACTTTTACCCCCAAAAGGCAAGCAGAAGATACACTCAGCCTTGCTATAAAAGCAGTGGTGGGTTCCCCAATGCTGTCTCCTGGAACCACGATGATATTAGATGATAATCTCTTCTTTCCTTCCCTTTTTCTCCTCTACATCTCCTTATTGAGAAGTACAGATGCCTCCCAATGTCTCCTACATGGGACTTCAGGCTCAAAACCCAGAAGGCTGTTGGCCTTTTTTTGGTTTATTTTTAATGTCAAATTTATGAGAGGGAGCTGACTCATGTTTCGGCTGGCAGGGCCGGGCTCTTAGAAGGAATTGCATCCTTGCCACTTTATTTATTAAGTCAAGTTCTCCCACTTCTGTTGGAGGTGCTGGAGATGCCCCTGACTGCTTTGAGAAGCTACAGACCTCGGGTCTCAAGCATCAGATATTTGTTCTCCAGTCTCTGGCCAGAGCATCCAAAGCAAGAGGTGCAGCTAGAGCAGATTCCCCAGCACTGCTCAGCTCTATCAGCTCCTTCGAGCATCTCCTGCCACTGGGGAGCTCCACCCTCAGCAAAAGGCAAGAAATGCTCCACACACCAGAGCCACTGTGACTTGCTAAGCACGGGTTTGCTTCACAAACCCCCCCACCTCCTTTCCAGCAAGGCACCAAAATAATCAAATAAGCGAGGAGAGAGTTTGTAGCTGAGGAATTCGGTGAATGATTAACTCCATCCTAGTGTTAACCGTTGCTCTCCAGGCCCTCGCGCCCGCTGAAAGCCCGGTTCCGGGTGGCAAAGCCACGCCAAAATCTGATACCCCACTGGTTTTCCTTGCGGAGCCATCAGGTGATGCGGACGGTTCTAGCTCTGAGTTAAAGCCCATTAAGTGCAGTAATGATTAATCCCGAAGCCTGGCACAAATTCAGGGTGAAATGTTGTTCCTCCTCTCACACCCAATTCGCCGAAATGAATCCTGCTTCCTGGAGGTCACCGCAGAGGAACAGCCCCTACAAATCCCAGAATCCCAGCGTGGTGGGGGTTGGAGGGCACCTCCGGGGATCATCGAGTCCAACCCCTCTGCAAGAAGAGGGCCAAAACTAGGGCAGATCCATCCAGACAGGGCTTGAAAGTCTCCAGAGCAGGAGACTCCGTGCTGATCCTCTGCCACCCGCGCTGCCGCCGACTGCAAGCCCCCACGTGCCCCATAGCTGGCCAACGATGGCTTCGCTCCTGCCAGGCAGCCCGTGGAGCCAGCACATCTAGGACCCCAAGAAGTTAAAAGAAACAAGTGTAGAAGTTGAGTTGTGGCCAGAAGGAGAATCACAGAATCATCATCTAGGTTGGAAACGACCTTTAAGATCATCAAGTCCAGCCCATCCCTGCCACAAGCCTGCATCACATCCCAACAGTAAGCTCAAGCTCCCACTGAGGGTTGGTTTGGTTTTTTTTTTTTACCTCTAGATTCAGTAAAGCAAAAAAAATGCTGCTGCTGAAATGTGTTCCGTGTTGTACAAGTCAGACCCGTCCCTCTGGAAGGCCAGGCTCCAGGCTGCAGCTCAGACACAGCTCTTCCTTCGTGCCCTGCCTTAGGCAGAGGATCCAGACAGCCTCAGATCCCGGGCAGAGCACCACAAGGGCCAATCTCCCCTCCCTCTGACCAGCCATCACTAAACAACCAGCTGACAGCAGGGATCTTGCAGTGGGCAACGCAGCCAAGAGCTGCCAACCGCCTGACCCTGACCCACGTGGCATTCCCAGTCGGGGCTGGGATGTCTCTGTTGCCTGGAAACAAAAAATGAAGTTGGGCAGAACACAAAACTTCTCTTTTTTTCAGATGCTTTAAAAGAAAAGTGAGTGGTTTTCCAGCTACAGGGAGATCCTGTGGACTCCAGGACCTGCCACACGGTACCTACCAGGGGAGCACAAGGTTGAGAGTGCAGTTCGGAGGACGATGGCAGGAAGGGGCTGAAGCACAAGAGGGGTGGAAAGGCAGGACCAAGGTTACCAGTAATAAGCCTGTGGAAATGAGCATGAGTCTGTTTCACTGCCCTGCCCTTTGCCTTGCAGAGAGTGGAGATTCAGCCCCCTGAGAGCGGGTACAGGATAAGGCTCTGCTGCCTCCTCACGAGGATGGCACAGCACCAGGCAAGCAAGACTCAGAAATCCAGGGCATTCCTCCAGCAGCCAAGCACTGAAGCCCTCCACAAGCATTTCATTCCCATCAATAACCACAACACTCCCGGGAGGCAAGGCAATCCCACTGCTCAGACGGGGAGACCGAGTGCAGCTGAACCCTCNTACAGCTGACCCCTCGACAGCCCAAGCCCCCCAGCCGGGGTCAGAACCGAAAACAGAAGCAAGCGGTCCCGCTCTGCCCGCCGCCTTCCAGCTGCAGGACAACACTGCCCCCAGTAGCTCGGCTCCCTTCCCAATCCAAGGTACACGCTTCCATTCCCGGATTGCAGAGGGGAGAGGAAGCAAATCCTGGCCTTAGGCATCATCCAGGGCTGCTGCAGAACTTGGCAACTTCCAGGAACTGCAGAGCAAGGCGATAAACAGCCCAGTGGCTCCACTGCCGCCTCCCGCTCCGTGGGAACGGACAGGAGCCATGGTCAGTCCACGCTCCCTGTTGCTGCTCAGGCCCATCACCTGCAAGAGAGGACCTGGGGTAGGGCTGAGTGCCCTCCAAACATCCAGGACTCTCCGATGACTTAGGAAATGTCCTTCCCAAGCAGAATGAACGGCTATTGACGTGGGGGAAATCTTTGTGTCCTGGGGAGCTGGGGTGCTGGAGATGTATCTCCAAACGCAGTCTCCTCTCCCAGTGCTCTCTGAAGCTCCGGGATCGAGCAACAGGCTTGGATGTGTCACAGCAAGTCCCCAGAAGATAGAAGGCAGCAGTGTGCTTTGCTGGCAGGGTCTGGAGATCTGGTGGGTAGCTGTAATTAACCCTTCACATGCCAGAAGGCAAACTGCAGTCTGACTGGCTGCTGCTCACTGGGCTCCAAGGCACTGCACCTGGAATCGGTGGCTGTATCGGATGCACTCCGTGCATGGAATCAGAAACAATTTAGATTATCTGAGGACAGCGACATTGCCACCGTGAGAGTTTACCCTCCTGCAAGTGCCGGGGAAGGCAGAAATCTGCTCCAGAAATGGCTCGCTGCTGGATGTAAGGAGTGACAAGAGGGAAAGCAGCAAGGGCGCAGAGTTCAGGCTCCGGCTGCCGGGCTACTGAAGTTATTCCGTGCTGGCTGAAACACAGCTTCCAGCAGCAGTGATGCTCCTGGCACTCCCTGCAAAAAGCGGGGTGTGCCCTCTCTAACTGAGGGCCCGGGAGTTGTGCTGTGTCAGTCTCGCAGAGCCTCGGGTACCACCCAGACAGCTCCAGCTCCGTTTCCATGGTGCCCTCCTAATATGTGCCATGCCCTGTAAGAGCTTCACAGCACAACAGGGCAGCAGTTTTCTTCCCCTCCACGTAAAGCCTTTGCTGACTGCTGGTCGGCAGGCAGTCCACCACAGAGATTAGCTACAGGGAATTTTCCTGAGGCAGCTGAAGGACTAACACCGGCTCATCCCTGGCCTCTCCCAGCTCTTCTCTCACCGCCTCAGTTTCCTCTGCACTCCCTTCTTGAAGGCTTCTGATAGAAACCTTGCAGGGATCCATGCAATCGGGGGTTGCAAATCTCGGCAGAGTTCAGTCTATAAAGCCAGTGACTTCATGTTTTCCCTCTGTAGGAGTAAAATAACGCTCCCACACTATGATAGAAACCTTTGCTCTGCACAGATTTAATTCATTACTTATGAATCTCTGGCCAGCGTCACCGCTCATGTCAGTGGCTCTCCACTCGCAGTCGCCCCCCGAGTCCGAGAGGACAGGGAAAGGGTTTTTTTTTTTACCACAGAGAGCAGGGATCCCAATGAACGGCTTCATCAACTCGTTGCTTATGTAACCGTCCTCTAGCAGAAAAATCACCCAGGTCACAATAACCAACTGCTCTGCAGAGGGTTGGTGGGGAGCCAAGATATTTCCCGATGGAAACTCTTCTCCCAGGGAATCACCCTGCGTGGTATTTCAGAGGAGTGCTTTGTTTTGGTTTAGGAAACAGAAGAAGGTTTCTGTTTAATTGTGCTGCACTTAGGTGCAAGGGCAGCTTGGTGACGCAGGAACTGCTGCTGGACTCAGGCAGGAGGCCGGCCTGGCAGCAGCTCTGCTAGCACCTCAAAGGCAAGGGCAGGACTGCTCAGACCACCGGCCGGTCCCGGGTACGAGCCCCCCTTTGCCGCGCCTGCTCCGTGCTGAAGCCGCGGGCTCGCGGGGCTGGGAGGGCGATACAAAACACTGAAGGTGCCAGCTGATTCCTCTGTCCTTATCCAAACTCCTCCTCTTCAAAACTCACTCTTTCCAGACAGCTTTCCAATCCTTTTCGCCCGGGGAGGGATGAAACACAACTCTCTGGCCAGCGCACGATGCTGTCGGCGCAGAGCACAGAGCCTTTCACAAGGGCTTTGCAACGCTCCTCTCATCCGTCTGGGGGGACGAGGCAAGATGCTGTCCCAAACCCCCCACCCCCTTCTTCCCTCTGAGAAGAAACACAGCTCAGAGGTGTCTGTG